>JALNQF010000691.1:0-16639 GCA_028456385.1 Ophiosphaerella korrae | reverse complement strand
ACCTATTATAATTTATAAGTTCTAATTTAGCTTTATTATATAGTTATTTATATATAAGTAAGAATTACTAAAATACTTTAAAGTTTAATATTTCTACTAATATTTTACTTTTTAAGATTTTTATTTTATAAAGTTATTTCTAATAGCTATATCTAATATATATTAAATTTTAAAGTTAATAGAAAAAGTAGTTATTAAGATAGAGGGGGGGGCTAAGGGGAGAAAACGTGCATTAGGTAGGGGCGTGCACTAGGCGGTGAGCCACACTATAGCTCGTCGCGCGCCGCCCAGACGTCGTGGAGCGGGAAGGCGACGGACTCGGCAAAGACGTGGGCCTTCTCGTCCACCTCGTCCAAGCGGGCGTGGAACTGCGGATGTAGGATCCACGCAAGTTTATCGGCGTCGAGCTGCGCGAGGCTCACGCTGCCCGGCGGAGGAAGCTGCATCCAGTCGACCGCGGCGGTCGGCTGTGTGTCTGTTTTCGTCTTGAGCGTCGTCCACACCAGCTGGCGGATTCGCGCGGGCGTCGGCAGCATGGGCGGCGCGGGCTGGATGCGTGCCTTGCCCGGCCTGCGGCGCCACGCGGCCTGCGACTCCGCCAGCCGCTGCAGCGGCTCCAGGAAGCGTTCGCGGCTTGTGAGCTTGGCAATCCGCCCGTCCAGCACGGCGCTGGCCAAGTCCGGGTTATCCCAGAAGCGAAGCTCGTGCAGCCGTGTCATGCCTAGGATGCGGGCCACGTGCTCGGGCGTGACCCTGCGGTTAAAGGAGACGTCCAGCAGCTCCAGGGGCTCCATCTCGTCTCTTTTTCCATTTTCAGTCAGAAAGCTTCGGTTCCCGTCGACGACGGCGCGTACCAGCTCGACAACCGTGTCACCAGGCAGCCCCGGAAAGCAGCTCGGGTCAAGCCGTGACACATGGCACAGCTCCCAGGGCTGGTGACCCAGAGCGGTCCGGAGCAATGGCACGGTGCCTGGCAACGTGGGAATGAACGCCTCAGCATTCGCGCGGGCGAAGTCGTGCACGAGAGCCGGAAAATCTGGGTCAGATCTGAGCGACGATAGCTTGGCTTTTGTGTAGTTTGAGAGCAGCTCTTGGATCTCGGCCAGCTTGCGCTCTTGGCCCTCTATGGAAATACATGTTTTGTCGCTTTTTGCCTCGGTGCCGGTGTGCTGCGTCTCGTCCCTGAAGATTTCGTCACAGCTGCTATACGACTGGGCAGCGTAGTCGTCATCTTCTTCGTCGTCATTTTCCCGGTCCTCGTAGATAGGCGGAAACGAGGGCCAGACCTCCTGGATCGTTTTCATCGGCATGATAGACGCAGGCCCGGCATCGCCACTTGCACGTACCGGCCGCCTGTACTCATGCTCGTGGCCAAACGCCGCCAGGTACTGCTCGCCGGACAGCGCCCGGAGCTTGAGCCCATCGTAGGTGCTCTTTCTGGCCCGGCCGCACGACTGGAGCGAAGGCACCACAAAGGCGACGCTGAGGTTGGTCAGGTTGATGAATGTGCAGCCCGTCTCCCACATCCACTCTCCGCCGTAGTCGGGTGCTGCGTTCCACGGCTCAAAGCTGAGGCGGAACAGGAACGAGTGCTTATCGTGGGCGAGGGCGGCAAGGAGAAGACACGTGCGCACTACGGGGAACTGCGGCACGCTGGCCACTTTGCCTTCCTTCTTGAGCCGGGCAGTTTTGTGCTTCAGCCTATCCACCTCGAGGAGAGAGCCTTGGCCGGCTTCCAAAAGCTCTCTAGCTTCTTTCAGCTCTTTTTTGCACTGCCGATACTCTTCTCCCACATGACGGCCCCAAAGAGCATCGGGCAGCGTCTCTGCCCGCGCCAGCTCGAGGTCAATGAGATGGCGGTTCGCCTGGAAGAACGACAATGCTTGGCTTGCAACTACCAAACGCGTTAGCCGAGTGCATGCAGGAACCAGACAGGAAAGTTCGTCGTACTCGTTAGCTTGTCGGAAGAGGGATCGTCGCTGGGGATTGCGAGGGCGTCTATGGCGCGGTATGTGCCTGAAGGCCCGGGCGGGACCCGAGCGATGACGCGTATTTGGTGTACCATGCCCATGTTGGCGATAGGGATGGGGAAGTGCCCCGGCGTGGGAATACGACCAATATATATATACCGTCCGGGCCCCACAAGTCACGGAGTTGGTTGCGCGTGAAACCAGTTGTTGTGGGAGCTGTTAGCGCAAGATGCACGTAACACGACGTTGCGGCCTTGCAAGGGCCATGGGCTCAACCACTGCAAGAGAAAAACGAAAAAAAGAGGACAGGCACATGGTATGACTTGTTGGGCTCTAGCAAATCACAAGACGAGCAGAAAGATATCAATTTGTGCGCATCTAAAAATAAAACCCAGCGTTGCGGTGGCGTATGTACATGCGGGAGGCGTGCATGCGGCCCTCCACACCGGACCGGGCCGGCGCCTTTCTCGCCTGCAAGGCCCCCGGCCCCCTCTATATTTGCGTTTTCTCGCGAGAACAATAGAATAGTGTTGCGGGAGAGTAAACAGACTGGCTTTGTATCCGATTACACTTGGGCAGGAGCCTGATCAACTCACTCAATACAATCGATTGTTTCTGTAGTTTCCAATCCACAATAAATAGAGAATAAATCCATATTGGAATCTTGCACTTGTCTCCTCCTGCTCTCCCCCTTTGCCCTCTTTTTATTTCACGCCGCTCCCAGGACCGAGCGTCGGCCTGCATCGCCTGCAGGCACAGAAACTCGGAATCGTCCGAGTTGTGCCGATAACCCGAGAATGGGAGGAAGAGGTCGACGGATACCTACGGCTTCTGGTTGGCGTTTGACGCCGTGGGCCACCGCTGCGCCGTAGCATCGGCGCCATGGACACCTAGCGCATTGCCGCTCCAGATAAGAAGGCTGCTCTCTGCACACTTTTAATTAGCTCTGTGCAACTTTTAATCAGCTCTCGACAGCCCCCGGACAATGTCACTCCTTGGCACCGAACGCGACGGAAAACGGCAGATCTTACGTGAACTGCTGATACTGCTAGGGTCTGGCGGATCGAGATCCCAAGACAATTCTACTCCCCAAAGTACAATGTTTATCGAAACCCCAACTCATGGAAATTCTGCTGCTGCCTTTGAATTCCTCGGCTTTACTCCAGAACGCGCAGCTGTGATGTGGCAATACTGGGCACCGAACACAGAAGAAGCTGAAAGATTGGGTCAAGATATCTTCCAGCTAGCCATGGTTTACATTGACATTTACTGTCCTGCTGACAGCAGTCTCGATGAGTGGGGCCAGCAAATGCGCAATGCAGGCATCAGCTCACGTATCCGTGGCGTCTTCAAAGCAGAGGAATACCAGATTATCCTCCCTAACCAGCCACTTCAGAGAAATTAATATGTGGAACCTTAACCTGGAAGACTCCGAATATAAGCAACTTATCTTCTATTCAAGGCAAGGGGGTCTGTATCCAAGGAATCTTTCGAGGATTCGCGCTCAATACGATATTATCCATGGTCCAATGGCAACATCCTTTGATAAATTGAAGAACTGGAATGATATCACTGAGACAAACCTACTCTCCCATCCAGACAACCCAACAAGAATCGCAATGCAACATGTTTGGATTAATGACGAGGCAATATAAACTCGAGGATGATATCAAAGGGGAACATCTTTCTACTCAAGCCATCTTAAGGATTCACAAAAGACCATGTGTCCGTGAAAATTATATACAAGTGAAGTACAGTGGCGCATTAATTAGCTCATTACCCGAAGGTAGAATTCAACAGGGCTCTCAGTTGACCGGAAAAGTGGGACTTTGGCTACTTGAGATGAAGCAGCCAGGCGACAACAAGGCACCCATAACCTTCTTTCAAGCTATCTATAAGAATACCCAGAACAATGCAAGTTTCTCAAATATAATATTTGATAGTATCCAATCTATTATTATATCTAACATGAATATATCGAGTTTGATTTTCACCCTTTTCCAGTTTACCAGGAGCAGGGCATAAGATAGAGGGCGTGCTGATAGCAATATACTTACTACATGTATTTCTGCCCGAGATAGTAAGTGTGTTCCAACAACTGAGCCTGAGACTTCTCGCCTTCATCAAGATTATCCAATAGCTCAAGGAGTTTTGCACTCTAGTTATCACCTTTCCTTGTCTTGAGTTTCAAAGTACACCTTCCGAATAGCCTAGGGTAGAACCCAGCGGATGCCCAGTCAATAAAGCAAAGAGACCTATCCTCTAGCACTAGAATATTTGGGATCTCCAACCGAGGACAGCGCTTGGCCGTTGACATATTCCGTGGTAATATAGTCATTCTACCCACAGGCAAAGAAACAATAGACCTGTGGAATCCGTGCAACTCCGGAACCGTTCATCTCGTATGCCTGCTGTTAGTTTCGGGCCTCGAATGCAGTAACGCCGAATCCACACTTCACAACAGCATCTTCTCAAATTCTATCAATTGAAAGTCCTCCTTCAAGTTTACTAAATTACGTCTCGGTTCGGATTAGAACGTAAACAATGCCAGACGATTTCATCCTCAGTGGCCGTGTCGTATCGGAGAGCCATGATTTCGTGAGGTGGTTAGATATGCTTGTAGTCGAATAGAGTAATATGCCCAGCTTCTACGTCACCCACTCGCTTCAGACTTCGGCTTTTATCGGGTGAGCAAAGAGCGAGGATCGCATCCCAATAATCTATAGCGCACTCGAATTGGGCGAATCAGGACTGCATCCAATTAAGCTGCTGCCCACGATGGGTAAGGTCTACGTCGACCCGCACACCAACCCACTACCTTCCTTGGACCACGCTCTTGGATATATTGTACAATAATGACGGGAATGCTCTATTAACCTGCTAAAACCTGCTGAGAACAAATCAATATATAAAACCAGAAACCAATTGTACTCGCCAGTTTAAGATCTAGCATTTTGTAAATGCTATTACTTTTCCAACCCATCTTTGCCTCCCTACGAGCACCATAATTAAGCTCTAATGCAAAGTGCTCTCCAGCGCTAGACAAGGAACACCGTAACTACTACCATTCATGTTCAGACGCCGAGGGATCCGCCTTGTTACTTCGCAGGCTGCAAATTTCCAAGTGTTTTCCTCCTTATTTTTGTAGCGAGGGTTGCATAAAAGGATATTTCTTCAACCGCAAACGATGTGGGCGCGAAGTAATATAAACAGAAGTAATATATACAAACCTGTTACAATATACTAACCACGGCATCCTTCTTATCTTACCCCCCCCCCCATATCAGCAAACTTGGTGTACATATTTAAAGTGGGAGCATATTATTCTATAAACGAGGAGCTTGTAAGAGGCTAGCAAACTCCTACAGGCAAAGCACTAGCTCGAAATTGTGACGGGTTTAGGCACTCTTAATATGATACATTTCACAACCCCGCCAAGGTAGGGAATTGGTTTTAAGCCACGTCGGACTAGTCTCTAACGACGATCAAGCAGCTTCCATGATTAACTCCGCCAATTTAGTCTGTGTGTATGTGGCTCCATGCACTTCTAGAACAGGCCGATAACATTAGCCTAGCAACAATTGTAGGTAATCTAACTCTAAATACTGTCTGCACTCCTATAGATTGTATCTCGCGACCCGAAGGCCCGTCAGCTTTTGTCCTGCCTGTGTCCGTTGTGCATCCTACCTTTCTTAGTAGCTCCTCCTTATAAGCCCTCAGTACTCGCGTTTCCCTAACAACTGCCCACCCCTGTTTGAAAGCACTCAGTCTTTTATACATTTTCCTTTATTAGCTTTCCTGAAAGAAGCGTTGTTTTCGCGGCATCTGTTCTAGCAGCAAGTACCGTCCTGCGCCTCACCTTCACGAATGGCTCAACGAATCACTCGACTGTGCCTATCATTGGTACCGCTATTTTTTCCTATGGCCTAGTGGTGCTATTCCTCAGTTTAACCAACTATCTCGTCGACGTCGATACGTACGTCGTTTTCGCGACATCTGTTCCGGCAGCAAGTACCATCCTGCGTTCCGTATTCGGCGCGGCGTTCCTATTGTTCACCACGCCTATACTGCACAATCTCGGTGTTTGCTAGGCAGGCTCGCTCCAACTGTCAGCGCTAATCCCACTGCTCCAGCTGTCAACAAGCCTCCTCACTCCCCCCATCCGGTTCAGCAAAATGTCACTTAGGTGACACGACGCGCTTCATTCAGCCCCTCTACGTTCCTATAATTCCTCCTTGGTGGCTGCCGCAAATGCCTATTTGATTTGATTCAATTGAGAAGATAGCAAGCTGGATATCTGCTTCATTTGAAGCTAATTTAGTAACGCGGCGTTGAGCCATTGTGTGTTGAGAGATAATATAGGCGCGCAAAGCTGGTTAGCGGATAGTTGTGTTATCTGCGTCTATAAAGAGGTTGCGAATATATCTTTGGGTTGCCAGCTTAGTGAGTGTCAAAGAGGGGATGTGTAGTGCTCTCGTTCTGAAGCGCGATTGGACGCGAGGAATCTCGGTCATTGGCATTGGCGGGGCCCGAGGATATCCTACAACCACTGGCGTGATAGGTCGAACCGGGTGCGAATGCTGTATATGCGAGGCGCTCTTGGCGAGGCGCGACGGTGCGGGGGGTGTAAATGGCCCAAAGCCAGGCACAGGAATAAAGACTTGGCAGGCAGCCAAGGCGTCGCGGAAAAATATTGTTGTATAATTATATATAAGAAGACAATGGTGTTCTGCTACAGCGGTTGCTCCGCTACAAGTGGATGCAGGTTAGATAAGTAGGTGCTGGTTAGACAGCCCGGTACTGCGTAGGTACTACGTGGGCACTACGTAGGTAACAGGGTACCGGCTAGACATCTCCAACCTCGCTCCAGGCAGCTGCACACATGGGCACAACAGCGACAACAGGCGCAACAGCGACAACAGGCATGACCGGCACGACAGCAACAACAGGCGCAACAGGCGCAACAGCCACGACAGGCGACAGCCTCAACCCCGACTTCAACCCCGACTTCAACTCTACTACGGCGCCCCCAGGCGACGGCGGCCCGCTAACTGAGCTGCCAACTGAGCTGCCAACCGAGGTGCCTGCACCGCCTGCGCAAGACACGCACACGCAAGACACGCAGGCGCAAGACACGCTGACGCAGCAGCGCGTGCACGATCTCCTCCACTCGGACACGGGCGTGGCCACGCTCCTGAACCGGCTCAAGGCCAGCATCGCGAGCGCCCGGGTAGACTGCCCCTCGCCCTGCTTGAACTGTACACAGTCCACTAACCCCCCTCCCAGGACTTTGCCAGCTTCCTCAAGCGCCGCGGCGCCCTGGAGGAAGAGCACGCCGCCAGCCTCAAGAAGCTGAGCCGCCTGACGCTCGACGGCCTGCGCAAGCCCGAGTCGCGCCACGAGACGTACGCGACCCAGTTCGAGCACGTCCTGCACGCCAACGAGCGCATCGCCGAAAATGGCACCCAGTTCGGGCTCGCCCTGCACTCGATGCACGAGACGCTGCTGCTGCTAGCCAACAAGATGGACACGGGCCGCAAGACATGGAAGCAGCAGGGCCTGGCCGCCGAGAACAAGGTCCACGACGCCGAGAAGCTGGCGGAAAAGGCCAAGGCCAAGTACGACCAGCTCGCCGACGACCTCGATCGCGTCAAGACGGGCGACACGGCTGCCGGCCGCAAGTTTGGCCTCAAGGGCCCCAAGTCGGCGGCCCAGCACGAGGAGGACTTGCTGCGCAAGACGCAGGCTGCTGACCACGACTATGCCGCCAAGGTCCAGGCTGCCCAGCAGGCGCGCAAGGAGCTGGTTGCGACGACCCGCCCGCAGGCGGTTGCTGCTATGATTGATCTCATCAAAGAGACGGACGCCGCGCTCACCATGCAGATGCAGTGGTATGCCTCCTTCAACGAAAGGCTGCTCGTCAACAACGGCCAGGTCATCAGCCCACAGCCGCCCATCGGAAGCAGCCTCCAGGCGCCACCTAGCATGAATCAGCTCATCTATCAGATCAACAACGAGAAGGATTTCGACGAATACATCCTGAAGAACGCCACAAAGTCACCAGTAACCAAACCTGACCTGCAATATGTCAAGCATCCTACCCAAGCCGTGGCGCAATCACACCCAACCTCGTCTCCCACCACAGGCGGAGGCCGCCGGACATCCACGCAAATCCAAAGCCAGCCGCCGCCTTCCTTTTCGCTACCACAGCCAGATGCGCATCCTCCACCCACATTTCCTCCCGAGCCCGCGCCACCACCAGCAAATTACCCAAGCTACGCGCAACAACCGCCACAGCCGCCACAGCCGCCACAACAATCGCAAGCTTTGCACACACAAGCTCCGCAACACAATAACCCCGCATACTCGTTGGATGCACAAACTTCATACCGCCAGCCCGACTACGTGCACGGCCGAGCGGGTCAGGCAACTGCCCAACAGAGCAGCGGCGTCACATACAATACCAACCCGCCCCCCCTTGATCCAGTCTTTGGTCTTACCCTGGAAGATATTTTCAGGCGGGATGGCTCACCAGTACCAATGCTTGTCTATCAGTGTATACAGGCCGTCGATTTGTTTGGACTTGAGGTCGAGGGCATATATCGCATCCCTGGCACTTCTTCCCACATTCAAGAAATGAAGGCATTATTTGATAGGGGTACGTTGTGCCCAGCGCTGCAAGCTCAGACTCACACTAACCGCGCTCAGACGCATCCCAAGTCGACTTTCGCAACCCAGAGGCGTTCCGGCACGATGTCAACAGCGTGGCTGGCCTGCTAAAACAATTTTTCCGTGAATTGCCTGACCCTCTTCTCACGAGAGAATTCTACGGTAAATTTATTGATGCCGCGCGAATCGACGATGATACCATGCGTCGAGATTCGATGCATGCACTGATCAACGCCCTGCCTGATCCGAACTATGCGACGCTTCGCGCGCTAGCTTTACACCTTGATCGTGTACAACAGTCCTCGGGAGTAAATCGCATGAGCACGGCGAATCTGGGCATCTGCTGGGCGTAGGTTATTACTCTCCACCATTGTTAGTGTGAAATTAACTTTGTTAGGCCATCCATCATGGGTCCCCACACAGGCAACAACATGGCAGATGCCGGTCTACAGGCTCGTGTTGTTATTACCATTTTGGACAACGTCTTACAAATTTTCGACGAGGATTAGAAAAAATTCCCAGCAGATATCCGTTGACTGGAGCCGTCGAAGTATATCAAGACATGAAACGGCGTCAAGCGGGTGCGGACTGACGAAGCATTGTATTTACGAGATACATGGTGTCTCCAACGCTCGGATATGAAGTGGACGAGCCATTGTATTTACAAAACACATGGTATCATGAACACTCGGATAATGGGACAAACGATAAGTCGTTTGGAGGTATTGACCCTTGTGTTCCAAGCACCGTCTGAAGGAGCCTAGCCACACTGTATGCATATGTATTTGAGGTCAATGTTCAATTCTACTCGAGCCTACCTGAGACATGCTGATCCCTTCTGGCGGTCTAGTGGTGGTGCCTGGAAGATGAGTCGAACAGATGTTACAGCTAGCACATTTTTCCCCATATAGGTAGAGATAGCCCGGCATGATGAAATACGATACTGTATAACACTGTGCAACATGTGCTTGCTGCCACTTGATTGTGCAAAATTGCGCAAAACCAAGGCGCAGCTATGGGATTTGCCGTTTGTGATTACCTATCGCCGGTCATGGTGGGAATGGAGAATGCCAGGAGGTAATTACCAGAATGATCAGAATGATCAGAATGATCAGAATTGTCAGTGTGGGGCTTCCCGCTCCCCGCCCCCCAAAGGATCTAACCGAGGGCGCTAGCTAGGATGACGGGAGCTGTACATTCACAACTGAGGGGAAGCTCTCTCTGCCCAGGTACACGGTACACGAACATCCAACACGCTCAAGTCACGCTTCTACTTGTTTTGCTTTTCCGGCTAACTAATTCAATTGACGTCGAAGCTCGAGCTTCAATTCGCACGAGCCCACCCTCAACACCCAGAACAACCAACAACCACAACCAACAACCACAACCAACAACCACCCACACCATCTTCGTAACCAGCCATGTTCGCTCGCCGCTCGCTCAGCAATCTACCTGCATCCCGCGTGCTCGCACTCCGTTCGCGGTCCTTCGCCGCCGCCGCCATTGCGCGAGGCCCAACTCGAGCCCCTGCGCTCGCCGACATCGCGCCAGACAGCGTTGCAAGCTTCAACAAGAAGCAGAAGGAGTTCCGCGAGGGCCTGGTCGCCGCACAGAAGCAAAGGGAGCAGCAAGAAAGTGTGTACCCTCGTCTACAACATGATGCACATGATGCACGTGATGCACAGTGCCATTGGCTAATCACGGTGTTGTGCAGAAGAAGCCCGTATTCGCGAGCAAGAGAGCGGCAAAAAAAAGGGTGGAGGAGCCCTCTCGTCGCTCATCTACGGCACGCCCGAAGGCCGCGAGCTTGACAAGGATATGGAACGCAGCTTCTCGCAGGTTTTGGCTCGTGGCAAGTACGTCCATTCCATCGTCGTGCACGACGTGAAGCCAGACAAAGTCGATGAGTATGCCGACCTAGTGGGGGGGTGGTACCCCAAAATGGCCAGCATTCCAGAGAACAAAGTCCACCTTGTTGGCAGCTGGAGGACCGAGGTGGGCGACTGCAACACATTCGGTAAGATCTTGTTTTGCTAGATGAAACTTGTCTGTCACTTGTATTCTCATTGCTCATTCTCACCAAAAAAACAGTCCACATTTGGGAGTACCAGCGCTACGAAGGCTATCACCAGTCGCTCCACAACATCCAAACACACCCCGAGTTTGCCGACTTTGATGCACGCCTCAAATCCCTCATCACGTCCAAGCACACCTCGCTCATGCAGGAATTCTCCTTCTGGCCTACAACCCCGCCGCGCCAACTCGGCGGCATCTTCGAGCTGCGCTCCTACACCCTGCATCCTGGCAACTTACTTGAGTGGGAGACACATTGGCGTCGGGGGCTCAAAGCGCGTCGGGAGGTCATGGAGGGTGTTGGCGCGTGGTTTGTCCAGATTGGCGACTTGAACACTGTGCATCATTTGTGGCAGTTTGCGAATCTGGAAGAGCGGAAAGTGCGCCGCGAACAGAGTTGGAGTATTGAGGGTTGGGGCGAGACAGTGCATAAGACGGTGCCCCTGATCCAGTCGATGAAGAGCAGGATTTTGATTCCTTGTAAATGGAGCCCTGTGGCGTGAGAGCATTACCTGTCGAGCAATCGTAATGATAATAAGCGCGCACAGCAGCTTTTTGCCTCTTTAAGACTGCAATTCAGTTTGACTCTGTTGTTTGACGATTGCTTTTGCGCACGTGATGCCTCCAACCCATTGTAAGGTAGTCGAGGAACAGGTGCGCACCGAACAGGGCCTTGCAGTATCTGGCTCATTCCAGACTCGGTATCACCTATTAGATCCTACATGGCTAACAATCAGGTGTCCCCCGCGTTTTTCAAACACACGGTTGCTTCGTTCCTCCAACGTGGTTTACAAGCGAGCCCGCCACCCCCCAACCAACTTTGCGCACCTCTTCAAGCGTATAACTCAACAACACAGCAGAGTAGAGAGTACATATTCCTATAATAAATCAAGCAGTAGTTTCTCCATCTTCCTTACATGTATGTGAGTTGTGCCCAGTCTCTCTGCACCTCTTGCAGCGCGCGCGAGCCTGGCGGCTCAGGCCTGGTTGCTCTCCGTCTTGACGGCGTTCACTGACTTGGCGCTGCGCAACCTCTCTCTAAGCGAGTATATCCTTTCCCTGTGCCTTTGTTAAGACTCCTTGTATTTGAATCCGCTTCTTCTTCTTCTTCTTCTTCTTCTTCTTCTTCGGTGATCTACGCTTACTGGGCGCCTCATTGGCTCTCTTGAGACTAGAGATCTCATCGCGCATCAACTCAGCTCCTGCAGGCTCTCCACTACCTATAGGCTTCGCAACCTCTCTCTTTTTTAAGGTGGCTTTTGTAGAGGCCTTGAAGCTCTTCTTCGTCTTCTTCTTCTCTTTTTGAGAAGTTTCAACGTATATCTACGCGTAACAGAACAACCGCCGTGGTGGAAAAAACTATAGGTACTTTGACTTTGGGGGGATAAAACTTCTCCCTACGTCCTGGATTCGACTATACTCGACTAAAGTCAGATTCTAAGACTATTTCTTTAGTATTATATCGCTGCTCACTAAAAAGTTACGCTTGCGTTGAAGCACAACTGCATAATTTACAAAGGGCCTACTAAGAAGTAATAATTAGCCGTAAGGCTGCAAGGCGCACTACCCCGGTCAGTACCTCTGATTGGAATGATTACCAATTTTGGCGAGCACAAGATTATGACATGATAGTAAAGCGGACCGACCAAAGCTCCACAGCCTTGTGATCAAACTTGGCTATCTCTCTGGCGGTCCGTCAACCAGCTCACCTCTTGTAGATTCGCCACCTCACAACCCTATGGCCAAAGCGGGTCGGCAATCCTCCTTACTAGTGTGATCAGATGCTCGAAGCTTCGCTGTAGCAAACTTGTAAGCCATATATTCACGCTGATCCCCGGGCCTCTCCATGGAATGGAGATAATCAAAAATATAGGACAGTAAGTTATCTCTACACAAAAGCCCCAAGGTCTGATGCGTCCATCTCAACTTTGCATATCCATACCCTTCCCGTTCCAACACCGATGCCGATTGTCTTCCCTGACACCGCTGAGCATGACGGCCGATACTCTGAAGGTAACCACACTAGGTTCTCTGAATCATATGTTATCCATACACTATCTGAGCTCAAAGCTAGACCTCGATACTGTGGATTATGAGGCTCTGAAGCTGTTGGAAGTGTAACCGAATTAGATGGAGCACTAATGTCGATAGTGCCAGATGCAGTGTGAATATACGAGTCAGTGATGTCAAATGAGATGCCGTAAAGTGCCTTGCCGATACTGAACGTCTGGAGGCACTCGCCGCTGCTCGCACCCCAGAGCTTGACCGTCTCGTCGAATGACGCTGACGCGAGCCGCGCCGAGTCGTGGGAGAAGGCTACTGAGTTGACCGAATCGCTATGGCCCTTGAAAGTCTGGAGGCACTCGCCGCTGCTCGCATCCCAGAGCTTGACCGTCCCGTCGGATGACGCTGACGCGAGCCGCGCCGAGTCGTGGGAGAAGGCTACTGAGTTGGCCAAATGGCTATGGCCCTCGAACGTCTGGAGGCACTCGCCGCTGCTCGCATCCCAGAGCTTGACCGTCCCGTCGAATGACGCTGACGCGAGCCGCGCCGAGTCGTGGGAGAAGGCTACTGAGTTGACCCAATTGCTATGGCCCTCGAGCGTCTGCAGGCAGGCACTCTATTTATCTTCCATGGCCGGCTTTATCGTGATCCACTTCGGCTCCTCCTTCTTAAATAGACACCTTATTAGACCGCGGGCTGGACTAAACACAAGTGCGGATGCATATACCTAGAGAGGACTCTCCTCTAGAGCCTACTTATGCGACATAATAAATCGATATGTATCTCGAGCTAGCTTAAGTAATGCAGGTGTATTTCCTCTTCCCTAGATTATGTCAGCCGGTAATATATGTAGATACTATCGCTAATCTTGGGATTACCTAGACTATAGTCTCGAGTCTTATTACTAAAACTACCCCCTGCGGTATACTCTTGCAAAGACTAAGAGCTTCTAGCTAGTAGAGGAATTTCTTTCTTATAAAGTTGTTGATAGAGCCTCTATCCTATAGGTTAGCTACGTGATTTATAGAAGAGTTAGGATTCTAGTTATAGAGGTAATCGATCTAGTAGATGCACGAGTAGCGTAATGCTACTAATAGGTCTAGGTCTAGTTACTTAACCTGCTTAGTAGGATACCCTAACTATCGCAAGCTGTATATATCTCTTTAGAGTGTTCTGGACATAACCTATAGCGATCTTAAGAAGATTTAGCAGTGGGCCTCCTCTATTTTAGATAGAAAGATTTCGTGAAAGGCCTTCGTAAAGAGAAAGTCCTTTGCGGATTAGTGTACAAAATAGACTGTGTCTCCTCGAATAGTAAGGAACGAACTACATAGGCTAATAATTTTGCATAGCGACGCAAGATCTATATTCTCGAGCATCTCGACAAGAGATGCTAGCTCTTTTAGTGTGACGGGTCGGTATACAATCGCGGCTAAGGCTAGTATCTGTTTGTAGAGATTAGCATTGTCTGACTTATATATCTGCTTTGTTATTTGCTTGTAAAGATAATCTAGTCTAGGTAGAAACTTGTCTAGCCTCCTAAGGGTGTCCTATCCCTAGATCTTTTCAAGGTTTTAATAGACTAAAGCTACTTAGAGGAAGGTACTGTTTACATATAAGGATAGATAACCTAATATAGAGTCTTGTACTTTAACGTTGTACTTCTTCTTCTTTGCTAACTAAAGCACTTTATACTAGATAAATATGCTTACTACTATAGAAACAGACTCTACGTTTAGTTTAAGGTACAGCCTTACCTTATACTCTGCTCTCTTGAGCTATTCCTTAATATTAGGCTAGTTGTAGCTAGAGACGATCTACTTAACGCGAGAGGATACACACAACTTCTAAACAATAAAGTCTAACAGCTTTAGTAAGTCTACTACGCACTCGTCGAGTATATTAATAAGTAAAGACGTGCTGTTTAAGCTTAGATCTTGTAAGATATTTATAAAGATCTTAGATAATACAACCTAGGTATTTATATCTTTAAAGAGTGCTTTACCTATATAATAATGCTTCTTCTATATATATAAGACAAGCGATAGCTACTAATTAACGAGTAAGTATAGTAGACCTCGTAGTATAGCTATAGCGCTGTTAATTCGCGAGTCTATAGCCTAATAGAAAAAGTAGGATAGCTAGTCTATCTTAGGTATTAACTTGTTTAACTTATTAATAATGCTGTAGAATAGTATTGTCTTACCTTTACTAGGATTGCCCTTAATCTATAGTAGTTAGCTCTACTTATTATTACGCTATAGTTAGAAGTTAGAGTTTTCGAGGATCTAGTAGTACAAGTCTTCTAGTAGTCTACCCTTAGTCTCTTTAATACACTTCTTGTTATCGCGGGGGTTAGTAAAGTGTAAGTTCTAGATATATTCCTAATCTTCTTTATTTATAGCTTACTACTACTAGACACTATTTAAAAGCTTAATAATCTTTTTCTAGAGCTATTAAAACGTATTTTCTTCTCCTTTACTATAGAGGAGTAGTATATAGATATTAAATATACCTAATAGTAAGTATACTTTATCTTCTTTATATATAGTCTAATAGCTTTTTATCTATAAAAAGCGTTCTTTAACGCTAAATTTATATAAAGGTATTCTTTAAAGAGCTTAGGTTATAATACCTATTATCTTATTACCTAGTTATTTACTTTTATAAGAGAAGAATTTAACTAAACGTAAAGTAAAAAGCTCTTAAAAAGTCTAGCTCTAGGTAAACTATCTACTCTCTTAAAAAGCTAGCTCCTAAGTTAACTTAGAAGATTTACTACTTACTTTTTACTTAGTTGTTAAAATATCTAATAGATAGACGTAATATTTCCTTGTATTCTAGTACAAGTAAAATATAAAGTTAATAGTATCTTAAAGTATAACTTAATTAGATTTATTAATATAAACTTAACCTATACTTATAATAATATTAACTTTATTAAACTACTTATATAACCTAAAATTATTACTACTTAGCTTATTTTTTAAATTATATATAATCCCTTTATCTTATATTTAAAACTACTTATATCTAGAAACTTTAGTAAAGGTATATCTTTATAGTTAGACTACTTAGCCTTAGGAGTTTTAAAATAACTCTTTTACCCTACTACTTTTTCTCTCTTCTTACTTATATAAGAGAAGTAAAAATAACTTACTAGCTATAAATAAGCTTACTTATAGCTATAAAATAACTCCTTTTTTACTTAATATTAAGAGGTAGCTAGAAGATAATAGTACTTGCTATAGGCTATAGGAGATAGTAAAGGGATAATAGATAGTATTTAATAGTACTACTAGTATCTAAGAGAGAATAATACTTACTTTACTCTTTTTACAAGTATTAAGCCTTTTATACGCCTATATAGTATACTAGCCCTACTTTAGATTATAACTATATAATATTATAATCTTTAGTGTATTAGCCTTACCCCTAACTTGTACTAGAGTTTACAAGAGTCTTAAGTGTTTAATAAATCCTTGTTATACTTAACTAGTCTTTAGTATTCTTAGTACTTTTCTTAAATTATTATAGCTATAAATATTTATTTTAAAAGCTTTATTTCTTTAGAATAACTATCTAATACTAAACTTTCTAAATTATAGACTAATAAAAAGTTAATAGAAAAGAGTTTTATAAAAGTTTAAAAATACCTAGCTACTTTAGTTAATAAAGATATTTTTATTAAAGATAAGAGTAAAGCTTATTATTAATAGCTTATAAGAACTTAGAATAAGTAAGTAAAACTATACTCTAAGAAGCTATTAGAGACTAATAGAATATTTAAAGTTCTTTAATATATATAAAATAAATCTAAATATAATTTAGTAAAGGCTTTACCTTTGTAAGGGAGTTATCCCTTATATCTCTTATTTTCGCACTAATGTTAGTAAGTTTGCAACTTACTAACATTGCAAACT
>JALNQF010000690.1:0-16647 GCA_028456385.1 Ophiosphaerella korrae | reverse complement strand
GAATTCCTATTAATATTTAATATAGAAATTATATATATAAAAGAGAAAGATAACTAATTTATAGACGCCCTTAGTAGAAGACTAGACTTATAGAAAGAAGTAAGCGCTACTAGTATAGTTCTAGTTAAAAACAAAGAAAGATATTTAGTCCTAAATACACCTAAAATAGCTACAACACTTAAAAGAAAGAGTAGTAAGCTAGACAAATAGATTTAGGAAGAAATAAGAAAAGCCCTTAAAGAAATAAAGAAACTTAAGATTAAAGAAAGTCTTGCAAAAGCTTATAGAAGAACGTATATTCTAGGAAAAATATAAAGAGAATTTATACAATAGTTCTATAAACTACTAGTATATAGATATTAAGGAATTAATAAAATACTAGATAGACTACTAAGAGATTACTATATCCTAAGAGTAAGACAACTAGTAATAGAAGTACTATAAGATTATATAGAATACTAAAAGAATAAGTATAGTAGGCACGCACTATATAGGAAGCTATAACTAGTAGAAGTACTAGAATAACTATAAGGAGTTATTACAATAGATTTTATTATAAAACTACCTAAGTTAAAAGACTTAATATTAGGAGTTAAGTATAATAGAATCCTAATAATAGTAGATAAACTTATAAAGTACTTATACTTTAGACTATATAAGGAGAAAAGTAGAATAGAAGTTATAGTATACTAGGTTCTAGGAACTATAATTAGCTAATATAGACTACTAGATAAGATTATTATAGATAGAGATATAAGATTTATATTAAAACTATAGGGAACAATAATAGTACAATTAGGAATTAAATATATAATGTTAATAGTATACTACTTATAGATAGATAGATAATTAGAACGCATAAATTAGATAGTAGAACAATACTTAAGATACTACCTTAATTACAACTAGAATAACTAGGTATAGCTACTACCTATAGTATAGTTAGCATACAACAGCGTAAAGAATAAGATAATAGGAGTATTACTTTTCTTTGCGAACTATAGATTTAACCCTAGTGTATATAGAATACTAAGACTAGAGATATCTTAGTCTCTAAAAGGAGAAAACTTTACTAATAGACTTAAAGATATATATAAGTAATTAAGATAGGATATAGAATTCCTATATAATTAAATAGTAAAGTACTATAACAAGAAATATAAAGAGGGACCCTAATTTAGAAAGAGAGAAAAAGTATAGTTAGTATAGAAAAATATTAAGAGCAAGAGACTAAGCTTAAAATTAGACTACGTTAAGATAGGACTATACAAAATTAAGAAAGAAGTTACGCTAGTTATATTTAAACTAAAGCTACTAAACAAAATAAAGATACACCTAACCTTTTACGTAGTACTACTTAAGATAGTACTATAAAACGTAGAACTACTAGTGTACAAAGTAGATACGTATAGAGAATAAGAAGAATAAGAAGTTAAAGAAATCCTAGTATACTAGTTCTATAATAGTAGGAACTACTATCTAGTAAAATAGATAGGTATAGACAAAAAAGGATAACTATAAGAAGAAATATAGGAACTAGAAGATAATCTTAACTACCCTAAGAAACTAGAGGACTTCTAAAGTTAAAACCCTCTAGAACGCCTAGTAGCGAATTAAGAAAACTAACGATACTACTACTAGATAGAGAGGTAATAGGAGCGCCTAATATAATAGGAGCTAGAGCAGCCTCTACTACATTATCTAAATCTAATTTAGCTTCTAAGGCACAAGACTATTTAGATAACTTAGCGTTATTATAAGCCTTTATCTTATAAAGACGCTTAATACAAGAATAAAGCTCTACTAGCTTATAAAGAGTTAACTTACGCTTAGCCTTAGCTATAGTAAGCTATAATAATAATTGCACTTAAGCCCTATTAACAGCTCGCCCTATATAACTTAGTAGAAAGGAACTATATAGAAATTAAACACTTATACTCTATAAGCGAAACCTTAGAAGAAATGCACTTATACTAAATATTAGTAAAGATACACTTATTATAGTGTTTACTATTATTTAAAGATATAAGATAAGTAAAACCTAATTTAGTATAATAACAATAAAGGAATATCTTAACCTTATTACAAACAATACGAGCAACAAGGAGAAGTTTATTACGCTAAGACTAAGATAGTATAGAGAGTAATAAAGAACTAAAGATTAACAAAGATATAGGATTAATAACCTTAGTACTAGTATAGAGAAATAAGAGGCCGCGTAGAAGAGAGAATAGTGTTATAGTAGTAATAAGGGAAACTAAGATAGAACTAATTAGTCTACGCTTAGCTACTAACAAAGTATAAGATAAGTAGGGTAACAACTTATAAGATAATAAGTCTAACTAGGAAGCTAATTACAATATAGATACGTAATAAATTTGTAAATTTATAATCTTAGTAAATACAAAGTCGCAAAGCCGTTATATAATTAATTTGTAAATTTGTAATCTTAGTAAATATAAAGTAATAAAGCTACTAAGATATTATTACTATATAGTTAGTAGCAATATATATTATTAGGATAGTATTAGTAATTTAATTATTAACTACAAGCAACAATATAAAGATAGTTATAAAACATCTTCTATTATTTATAGCTTATTATAGATTATAATATAAGTTTTTATTATTACTTTACAATCTACTAATACTATCTAGGCTATTAAGAAGTCGACTCTAGTAAGCCTATAACATAGGATATATAATATAATCTCTTAATCTATTATATATATAGGTAAAGATTAATTATAGATTAATAGATTAGTAATCTATAATATATAGTTACTAAGACTAGATATAAGTAATAGATTAATAAATTAGTAAAAGTATATAGTTAGTAGTAATACGTATTATTAGGATAGTATTAGTAATCTAATCTCTAACTAAGAGTAATAATACTTAATATTATAAAAATCTTTTAATATTTATAGCCTATTACTTAATTCCTATATAAGCTTTTATTATTAACTTCTAATTTACTAATACCTTTTAGTAGTTACTTATAGTTAATAATAAGTAACTATATAATAACTTCTTTATAATATAACTTATTTTTTATTTTACTATAAGCTTTTTTAATATAAAGTATTTTTTAGCTCTACTATCAATTATTACTTATACTTTTTTTTTAGTATATTCTTTTTTTTTAAATATATAGACTTATTATACTATATAGCTTTACTTACATAAGTTACTTTATAAATTATTTATTTTCTTAAAGCTAATACTTTACTTTCTATTTATAATCTTTTTATTTTTTATATATTTATACTAAAGTCTTTTTAAAATATTATTAGATTAAAAAGAAGTTATAGTAATTTAATAAAAAAGTTTTTTATAATAGCTATATAAAAGCCTTATTAAAGAGATACTAAAGCTTTTAGAAAAGCTCTTTTTTAGATAAATTACTTATAACTTAAAGGTTCTAGGTATAAACTAAGTAAATTAATTCTATTTATCTTTAGCTCTATACTCTATCTATATATCTATACTATAGTAGTCTTAGCTAAGTCTTTTAAGATAGTAGTAAGCTAAATTCTTAATATCTTTTTTATTAAAGAACTAGTTTCTTTATTATATTAGTATTATAACTTTAGAACTAAGTAAGAGTAATAAGAGTAAGTAGGCTTTTATAAGATAAGTAAGGTTAATAAATAAGTTAGTTACTTAACTTAATTAATAGTTAGCTTTTATTAGAGTATTATAAAGTATATAAGTATTAATAAGTAAATAAGAATCTAATTAAACTATTAGTTATAATACTCTATTAGAATAAGAAGTAAAAAAGAAATTAAATATAATAGTCTATAAAGGTCTATTAACATTCTATATACTTACTATCTAGCGTTTATTTCTAAGTACTTACTCTAGAGTGTTTACTTTAGAGTACTTATTTCTAAGCGTTTAGTTTAGAGTATTTACTCTAGAGTATTTACTACTAAATAGTTATATATTCTACTATACTATATTACCTAGCCTAATTATATATAATATAATAGCTTACCTACTACTTAGTATTATAATACTATTCTCTTTTCTTATACTAAGTCTATCCTTAGGCCTAGGGTTCTATTAGCTAGGTCTAGCTTATAAGTAGTTTACTTTACTTTCTAGTTAAAAACTATCTTACTATAATATTACCTTTCTTTTAGTTTTATAAACTTTATCTCTTATTAGAAATCCTTACTATAAACTATATTTCTAAAATACTTTATCTATATTATTCTCTTTTAAGTATTTCTTACTTTACTATACTAGATTCTACTCTAAAGTATACTAAGTATTCTTATATAAAGTATCTCTATATTAGTATAACTTAAGAATCTCTTAATAAAACTTATAAAAAGTTTTATAAAAAAGTTAATAATAATAAAAAAATTCTTACTATTATTATTACTTATTTACTATATAATAAAATAATATTAAAATCTACTAAAGAGTATACTTATTATAAAGCCTTATACCTAGTATTAGAATAAGAGTAAGAAAGTAATAAAGTTTTAGTATAAGTTTTTAACTACTTTACTACTTCTATTAAAGTTACTTCTTCTTTTACTATTTAGTCTATTATTAGCTTATTAGATAATTTTATTATAACTAAAGTTACTTTATAAGCTTTATATAGTTAGGCTTATTATTAAACTTTTTACTATTAATATATCTATTATATTATAGCTATAGCTTTATTTATCTTATATATCTTAGTATATTATACTTATTTTTTACTTTCTTAAGTATCTACTAATAATTTTATAAATTAGCTTTAAGTTCTTATATATTTTTACTTACTAAGTAGCCTTTTTATTTTACTAGCTACTTTTAGAGAAATTATATACTTTAGAAAGTATTACGTCCTATTTCTTAATATCTCTATAAGTCTTTAACTTTAAACTTATTATCTTTTTCTTTCTAATATTAGAATTATTACTATACTAGTATTTTTAACTTAGCTAGTTCTAGTAAGCTTATATAGAACTTAGAGTATACTTTAGTATTTTTAAGTAGTTTTAGCGTTTTTATAACTAGCTTATTATCTTCTTTAACTAAAAATAGTCTAACCTTAATATAGTTTAGCCTTTTACTAAGTTACTTTATCTATAGATTCTTTAAATAAAGATACGCTTTATCTTCTTCTTTTAGCTAAAGTACTATTTTTTATTTTTTATTAATATATAAAATACTTTATTTTTAAACTTCTTTTAGTTTCTATCTTATCTAATTATAGAGTTCTTATATATCTTCTACTCTAACTAATACTACTTCTATTTTAGGTCCTTATAATATTCTCTTAAATAAATTAGGGTATATCTTATAGTTTATAAAATTTAGTATTTTACTTATTACTTCTAAGTACTTATTATTATTAGCTATTTATACTATAAGTAATAGTATTACCTAATTATTCTACTTCTAATTACTATAAATCCTTAGGTATATCTTTAATATTCTAGTCTATTCTATTTATCTATCTATTTATAGATAATAGGCTATTAATAGCTTCTTTTTTATCTCTATTACTATAAGTAGCGCTATCTAGTAATTAGATATAAAAAGCTTATCTTTATTACTAATAATACTCTTTAGTATTCTATATCTCTATATTAGTACGTCTAGTAGTATATATCCTAGCTACTCTACTATATAATTACTTTAGAATTTCTCTATCTTAGTATATTTTATAAATTAGTCTATAATTACTATTATTATATTATATCTTATTTCTATTACTAAGTCTTTTAACGTTAGTAGTCTTATAATAAAGTCTATTATAATATCTATCTATAGTTCTTCTAGTATCTTAATTACTTATATTTTATTATAAAGTATATATATCTTATACTTATTTTTTTAGTAATCTACATATTCTTTAATAAACTATATTACTATCTTATTTATTTTACTAAATCTATAGATTTTCTAGATTAGTTCTATAGTTTATATAATCTTTAAGTACTTATATACTAGGTTATTATAGTATTATTATATAATTACTTCTTATAATTCTTCTAGAACTTTATTTATAATTCTAACTAAGTTAATAATTTCTTATTCTTCTACTAGTTATATATTTAGTACTAGGTATCTTTATCTATTATCTTATAGTATAGCTTTTTCTACTACTTATTTCTTTCCTATACTATTATATCTTTAGCTAAGTATAATAGAGTTACTAGGGTTAACTTCTTAATAATCCTTTATAGTATTAGTAGATTAAGAGGTAATAGTAAAAGCTTATATTATAATTAGTAATAACTAAGAATAATAGTTAATTTGTATATACAATATTAAGTATTAGTATTCTAGGTTAGAGATTAGATTACTAATACTATCTTAATAATATATATTTCTTTTAACTATATACCTTTACTAATCTATTTATATAACTTTATAGATTACTCTAATCTATTATATATATTTATAGATTACTTTACGTCTTACGTGTTTAAATTATAATATACTTTCTAATCTAAGTTATTACTCTACTTGTCTTATACTTTGTTAGTATCTAAGTTAAAATTAATTAGTTTTATCTTAATTTCTCTTGTTACTATTATAATACTATCCCCTCCTCTAAGTAGATCCTAGTTTCTTTATCTTAGGGCTAAGGTTATTAACCTAGTTTCTTTATTAATATTAAGTTCTTTATCTTCCTTTATACCTACTAAGTCTACTCTTTATTATCTTTAATTAGTAGATTATATATTACGTTATAGTATTATAATATTCTCTTATTCTTATTATAAGTCTTTAAATCCTTTTATAAATTATATTTCTTTAAAATATAGTAAGGCTTATATAGCGTATATTTATACTAATACTTATTTATCTTATAACCTTTTAGGTGTATCTCTAGTAGAGTATAGGTTAATAATACTTATTCTTGTATCTATACTTATTTATAATAGGGAGAGCTATTAACTATACTTAAAATAAACTATCTAAATAGATTATAGAAGCTAAAAAGGAACGTAACTAGATTCTAAGTATATAAGTAGAAAATTATACTTACCTAGTTTATCTCTATAAGATAAAAGCCTTAAATAATAAGAAGTTTATTATATAAGCTATCTTTATAGAGTCTAAGCTTAATTTTAATACTATTATAAAGTCTACTTTTACTCCTATTATATAAAGCGTCTCTATTACCTTTCTATCTAGTAGTAGTACTATTAATTTTCTTAATTTACTATAAAGTACTCTAGAGGGTTTTAACTTTAGAACTCTTTTAGTTTCTTAGAGTAGTTAAGGTTATCTTCTAGTTTCTATATATCTTCCTATAGTTACCTTTTTTTATTTATACTTATCTATCTTATTAAGTAATAGTTTCTACTATTATAGAATTAGTATACTAGGATTTTTTTAACTTCCTATTCTTTCTATTCTCTATATATATCTACTTTATATACTAGTAGTTTTATATTTTATAGTACTATCTCTAGTAGTATAACGTAAAAAGTTAGGTATATTCTTATCTTATTTAGTAGCTTTAGTTTAAATACAACTAGTATAACTTTCTTTTTAATTATATATAGTCTTATCTTAACGTAATCTAATTTTAAGCTTAGTTATTTACTTTTTATATTTTTTCTAACTAACTATACTTTTCCTCTTTCTTTAAATTAGGGTCCTTCTTTATATTTCTTATTATAGTACTTTACTATTTAGTTATATAAGAACTTTACGTCTTATCTTAATTAATTATATATATCTTTAAGTCTATTTACAAAGTTTTCTCTTTTTAGAAACTAAGATACTTTTTATTTTAGTATTTAATATACGTTAAAGTTAAATCTATAGTTTATAAAGAATAGTAAAACTCCTATTACTATATTCTTTATACTATTATATACGAACTATACTATAGGTAGTAGCTATACCTAGTTATTCTAGTTATAGTTAAGGTAGTATCTTAAGTACTATTCTACTATCTAGTTTATTTATTCTAATTATCTATCTATTTATAAGTAATATACTATTAATATTATATATTATATTCCTAATTATACTATTATTATTCTCTATAGTTTTAATATAAATTATACGTCTCTATCTATAATAATTTTATCTAGTATACTATATTAGCTAATTATAGTTATTAGAACCTAGTATATAGTAACTTCTATTTTACTTTTTTCTTTATATAGTCTAAAGTATAAGTACTTTATAAGCTTATCTACTATTATTAGGATTCTATTATATTTAACTCCTAATATTAGATCTTTAGACTTTAGTAGTTTTGTAATAAAGTCTATTATAATAACTTTCTATAGTTATTCTAGTACTTTAACTAGTTATAGTATTCTATAAGGTATATATCTACTATATTTATTTTTATAGTATTCTTTATAGTCTTATAGTACTTCTATTACTAGTTATCTTACTTTTAGAATATAATAGTCCTATAAGAGTCTATCTAGAGTTTTATTAATACTTTAGTACTTATATACTAGTAGTTTATAAAATTATTATATAAATTCTCTTTATATCTTTTTTAGAATATACGTTCTCCTATAAGCTTTTATAAGTCCTTCTTAGATTTTAAGTTTTTTTATTTTTTTAGAAGCTTTTTCTATTTCTTTCTAAATCTATTTATCTAGTGCGCTACTCTTTCTCTTAAGTATTATAGCTATTTTTAGTATATTTAAGACTAAGTATCTATCTTTATTCTTAATTAAGACTATACCTATTATATTTACTTTTTCTTATAAGTCTAGTCTTTTACTAAGGGCGTCTATAAATTAGTTATCTTTCCCTTTTATATATATAATCTCTAAGTTAAATATTAATAGAAATTCTTACTATTTTATATAGCGTTATAATAAGTCTTTATTTATTATAAATCTTATAAGATTCTTATAGTCTATATAGACTTTTGTTTAGTATTTTACTTCTTATAAATATACTCTCTATTATTTAAATACTTTATAGATTACTAGTATCTCTTTATTATAAATTAAGTAGTTAAGCTCTACTAGTTTTATTTTCTTAGAAAAGTATTTAACTAAATATTCTTATTTAGTCTTTAGATCTTCTTATATTAGTACTATTCTATAGACTAAGTTAGACGCGTCTATTTTTACTATTACTAGTAGGTCTAGGTTATATATTCTAATAACTAGGTTTTCTATAAACTTTCTTTTAATCTATTTAAATAGTATATCTTTCTTTATAAGTCTAGTTATTAGTTCTATATCTTTAGACTATCTTACTATTAACTTCTTATAGAAGTTTACTAACCTATAAAATTATTATACTTCTTTTAGGTTCTTTAGTATTAGCTATTTATTAATTAACTTAATTTTTTCTAAGTTAATCTTAATTTTTCCTAGTTTAATAATAAATCTAAGGAAATCTATTTTTTTTATATAGAACTTATATTTTCTTATTTTAAAAAATAGTTTAATCTCTACTAGTTTTTCTAGTACTTTATATATATATTATATATATTCTTCTTCTATTTCTAAGAATATAAGGATATTATCTAGGTATATAAATATAAATATATTTAAGTATTCTCTTAGTACTATATTAATTCTTTCTTAAAAGGCTACTAGTATATTTATTAAGCTAAAAGGTATAACTAAGTATTTAAATAGTCTATATTATATTCTAAACGCTATTTTCTATTTATTACTTTCCTTAATTCTAATTTAGTAGTAAGCGTTTTAGATATCTAGTTTTATAAAGATTTTTACTTTCTATAGCTTATTTTATATTTTATTAATTTATAGTAAAGGGTATTAGTTCTTACTTATAATTATATTAGTTTTTCTAAAATCTATATAAGGTCTTTTTTTATTTATTCTTTTCTTATCTATAAATATAAATCTATATACTACTAAGGATTTAGATTCTTATATCTATCTTTTTCTTATTATATTCTTAATAAATATTTATTTAATTTTAGATTCTTCTTCTATCTTTCTATAGACTAGGCTCTATCTTATATCTTTTTCTTCTTCTAAGTCTATTACTAAGTCCTATAGCTAATATTCTAGAAGGTAGTCTTTAGGTTCTATAAGCTATTTTTTATATTTTTTATATTCTTCTAGGAATTCTCCTTTATAGGTACTTATATTAGCTTTTAATATACCTATTTTATAGTAGTTAATTTTTCTTATTCTCTAATTAATCTTTAGGATTGTTATCTATAACTATAGTATTCTTAGAATTATATATTATTTATTATTAATTGTTATTATATCTATAACTATATTCTTAATTATTATCTCTTTTAGTTCTAGTATAGAGAGAACTATTTTAAACCTAATAGGTTTTTAGAATAGTTTTCCTTTAATTATACTTAATTATTAAGAGTACTTCTTTCTTATATAGTATATTCCTTGTATTTCTATAAACTTCTTTAATATACAGTTTATTATAGCTCTACTATTAATTATAATTTATACTTTCTTTCTTTAGTATATACTTATTTTTATAACGTATAAGCCTAATATACCTTATAGCTTTTCTTACTTAGGTCTTTCTTTAAATTATTTATTCTTTTAGAGCTATTATCTTATTTTACACTTATAGTTTTTATATTTTAGATATTTATTATATATATACTTATACTATAATTATATTTCTTTAATGTTTTCTTTTAATAACTTTAGTCCTAGTCTAATTAATATATATTCTTTATTAGGAATCTATATTATTTTATAACCTTTAATTTCTTATTTTAGGATTACTCTTATATAGTTATATCCTTATTTTAGCTATATATAGTTTTATACTTTCTCTTCTCTATATAAGTAGTAATATATATTTAGATATAATACCTATATAATTTCTAGATATACTAGATATTCTAGATCTATTCTCTTATTGTCTCTATCTTAGTACTTGTCTATACTAAGTCCTATTATTATTAGGATATAGTATATTACTAGTACTTATAGTATATAAGCTTTATTAATCTATTTTATCTTTTTTATAAGATATTACTACTCTCTCTATATAGGTATTTTTCTTACTACAACTGTATATTATTCTATCTATTATTAGAATATTATAAACTTTATTACTCTAAGATTATATTCTTTCTAGTCTATATACGTCTCCTCTATACTTATAACTAGTAAGTATTTCTAAATAAATTTCTATATTTTATTTTATTCTTCTTTATCTATTATTATATAGCTATTATAGCTATATATATCTAGTTAGGTATACTTTATACCTTTTATTTTAACTTACTTCTTATTTCTTTACTATCTTTTAGAAGAAGCTATAGTAGTCTCTTTATCTAGTACTAGTCCTTTAGCCTAAATTAATAGAGTCTAGAGCTCTTCTCTTTTTAGGTCTTCTACTAGTAGTTCTATTATATATACTATTTTTTCTAGCTATACTTTTATTCTTTCTTTTATTACTACTACTCTATTCTTCTATAAGAACTATCTTACTCTCTCTTTACTAAAATAATATATATAGTAGTTATCTTTATAATAAAAGGTCTAATAGAGTATTATATACTATAATTCTTTACTTCTAGCTACTTTTTCTTAAGGTTTAGCTTATACTTTTAGTACTTCCTTTTTACTTTTAGTTATCTTTAACTAGGCTTCTTTATCTTTTTTAGGATCCTTACTTCTATAATCTTTTATAAAGTATTCTAGTTTCTTATATTTATAATATACTATATCTTTCTTCTATTTTAATTAGTAGTCTTTTACGTAGTAGCCTAGTTTACTATAATTAATATATAGAAAGTCTTTATTCTTTTTTTTCTTTTTCTTTTTATTAGTATTAAAGATTATAGAGTCCTCCTTATTATAGTTCTAGGTAGATCTTCTATATTTATTCTTTTTCTATTCTTAAAGATTATTATTAATTTATATTACCTATTATTTTAGAGTTTCTAGTATTCTTAGTATTTCTATATAAATTATCTTATATTAGATTTTTAAGTTTAGTCCTTATTTAAATTATAATATTAGATCTAATTTATTTTATTCTATATTTTATAATAGCTATTTAAACTATTATATATATTCTAGAATACTTTTATTCTATATAAGCTTCTCTAGCCTTTCCTTAGCTTATTAGGTAATATCTATATCCCTAAATACTACTCTTATTTGTTTAGTAAAGTATTTATAACTTCTAAAGATAGCTCTTATTTTATCTTTCTATATTATTAGGGTATATATTATATAATCTATTTAGTAAAGTTTAAACTATTTTATTATATCTTCTTTAAAGTATATTCTTATATATATTACCTTCTTTTCTTTTATATTAAAGTATAGTACTTATATATCTATCTAGATTTATACTAAAGCTATAAAGAGTCTTAGTTTCTCTCTTATTCTATTAAATTCCTTAAGTATAAGTATCTTTAGAGGTTTCTTTATTATACTTATCTCTAAGCGTTAAGTAATTAGTTCTATTTAGTTCTATTCTTTAATAATAGCTTTAATTTATACTTTATTTTATTTTAAGTAATCTTGTAGTTCTTTATTCTACGTTTTTAAAGCGTTAATTACTATCTTTATATCTTTTTTTTCTAAGATTAGGTTGTTTATATATTCTCTAATTACTTTCTATACTATATTATCTAACTTATAACTACTTATAGGTACTTTAGTTACTTTTTTAGTTAAACTTTCTACTATTATATTATCTAGACTATACGCTACTTACGCTTTACTTCTCTTAATAACTAAATTAGTAAGGTATAATAGAGTTACTAAGGTTAACTTCCTAATAATCCTTTATAGTATTAGTAGATTAAGAGGTAATAGTAAAAGCTCGTGTTATAATTAGTAATAACTAGGAATAATAGTTAATTTGTATATATAATGTTAAGTATTAGTATTCTAAGTTAGAGATTAGATTACTAATACTATCTTAATAATATATATTTCTATTAACTATATACCTTTACTAATCTATTTATATAACCTTATAAATTACTCTAATCTATTATACGTATTTATAGATTACTTTAATCTATTATATATATTTATAGATTACTTTGCGTCTTACGTATTTAAATTATAATATATTTCCTAATCTAGGTTATTACCCTACTCGTCCTATACTTCGTTAGTATCTAAGTTAAGATTAATTAGTTCTATCTCGATTTCTCTTATTACTATTGTAACACCTTGCCTTACTACTTACTAAGTTAATTAAGTCTAAAGTTATTACTAAACTTACTAAAGAAGATAAGCTACCTCTTAAAAAGGCTTAGTATAAGCTTTTTATAATTACTTAAAAATATATAGATACTTTTAATAAACTAAAAGCTACTTTTTAACTAAAAGTAGTCTTACTTTACTTTAACTCTTTAAAACTAATCTATATCTAACCTAATACTTCTAGATAGGCTTTAGGTAGAGTAATAAGCTAACTAAACTAAGATAGAATTTAATAGCTAGTTAGCTTCTTTTTAAAAAAATATACTCTAGTAGAATATAATTATAATATCTATAACCTAGAACTTATAGCTATAATCTAAGTATTTAAAGAATAGAAACTAGAGCTTATAAGTAGTCTATATATAATCTACGTTATAATAGACTACTATAATTTAGAAACCTTTATAATAACTAAAAAGCTTAATTACTACTAGGCCTACTAGTTATTATTTCTATCCTAATTTAATTTCTATATTAAATATATACCTAGTAATATAAATAAAGTTATAGACGCCCTAAGCTACTAACTATAGAATTACTCTATAGATAATTCTAATCTATAAGTATTAGGAGCTAACTAAATTATCTTAAGCCTTTAAGTCCTAGCTCTAGGTATAAAACCTATACTAGATATAGTAATTTCTACTCTAAGCTTTATAGACCTATAAAAGCTAGATAAATTTATACTAGAATAAGCTACTATAGTATATACCTACCTTTACTATATTATAGAAATAAAACCTAAATTAGTAAACTTACTAGAAGATTTTCTACTACTTTATAATAAAAAACTAGACTTAGAACTCTTACTATATATTATTAACCTATACCTAATAGAAGAATTACTAGATATAGTATACTTAGAAGACTACGTAGCCTAAGCTATATTTACTACTATAGATAGTAGATAATAAAAACTATTAAAAGCCTTCTATAAAGTAAGATACTACTTCTTATATACTAATATTAGCTTTACTAGATTAGAAAAAGAAAAGTACTTCTAGGTTAATAAAACGCGTCTATATATCTCTTTAAATACTTATCTATACTACTAAATCTTTAATTTATACTATAACTATTAGTTAGTAAGCTATAAAAGACTTTATAGTACGCTATATCTAATATATAAGTACTATTATTAGCTTAAGATACTTTAAGCTATTAAGTAATTTTATAATATATACTTAATCTACTACTATATAAAGAACTTATAAGATAGTAAACTTAGTTACTTCTAACTTATACTAATTCCTTATATACTCTAGACTAATATCTTAGTAGACTATATTTAAGCCTTACTAGCTAGTAAAAATAGTAGCTAGATTTATAAATATATCTTAGTAATTTACTACTACTTTATAAAAAGATACTATTTCTTCTTCTATAAGTTTATAAAACCTAAAGAAACTACTTAATATTTTATATCTATTTTTAAGCTTTATAGAGTTCTAATAAATATTATATCTAATAAAGAGATAACTTTTATTAGCTAGTTTTAGTACTATATATATAAACGCCTCTATATTATATAAAAGCTTTTAATTACTTACTACCTAAAAACTAATAGCTAAACTAAGTAAGTAAATTAAGCCTTAGAGATCTTTCTAAGGTAATATATTAACAATACGTAAGATAACTAAGTAGCTTAGCTATACGTAGCTAAGTTCTAAGTTAATAATACTATTAATATATCTATTAAGATAACTCTATTTCTTATAGATCTAGAGTATTACTTTTATAGTAGTATATATTTTAGTAAAAATAATAAAGATTAACTAAACTTAGCTTAATATAACTAACGTATATAAGCTAATAAGCTACTTAATACTTATAGTAACCTAGTAGCTTACTTTAAAGAAAAAATACTCTAAGTATAATAAAAGTAAGTAGCTTAAGCTAATACTTCTTACTAAAGTAGACTAGTATATAAAGTTAGTAACTAAGCTTATATTAGTATAGCTAATTAGAGAACTACTTAGCTAACTCTAAAATTAGACTACTAATAGGTAAGCTTATACCTTATTAAGAGAGTTATCTATAATAGTAGAGTATATAAGCTAGTACTACTCTAAGAAATACTAAGTAAAGGCGTATTCTTAGTTTTCTCTCTAAAACTCTTATACTCTAGAGATTAAAAGCTTTTACTAGATTAAAACCTACTATAGCTAATTTCTATTATTATTACTAATAAAGAAACTAGTAGCGTATATAAAGAATACCTAGTAGAAGCTATCTTAGATATACGCTTTAAAGAGTATAGAAAATATATAAGATAGTACTACTTAGTTTACTAGACTAGATATAATAAACCTATATAAGAGCTAGTAGAAGAATTTATAAAATATAAAGCTACTTTTAACTTTTACTAGAACTACCTAGAGAAAGCTAAACTACTAACTCTATATATACCTAAAAAAATAGAGCTCTAATAAAGATATAACCTATTAAAGTATTTTAACCTACTAATAAGTATAAAAAAGCTCTTCTAAGGCGTAATTACTACTTTTAGCCTTTACTAGAACTACTTAGATAAGCTTAAAACTATTAATAGGCGTAAAAAAGCCCTTTATAAAGCGTAATTACTACCTTTAACTTTTACTAGAACTACTTAGAGAAGCCTAAAATACTAACTATATACCTAAAATAGAGCCTAATAAAGATATAACCTAGTAAAGTACCTTAGCTATTAGTAGGCGTAAAAAGGCCCTCTAAAGTATAATTAAAAAACTTTACTACTAGCTAAAGCTAAATTATAGTATAAAAATAGTAGGAATAGTTTACTTTAGCTAGTAAGTGTAGGACTCTTTTTAGGTTAGGGCCTACTCTACTACTATAGCTATAACTACTACGCTCTCTTATAACTAGTTACGCGTAGGTCTAGTTTACTATTATAGAATTTATAACTAGCTACTAAATTCCTAGCTAGAGCTACTCTACGCTACTTACCCCTTAATACTTATAAATATTAAGCTTACTAGGTCCCCTATATTAATAAACCTACCTATTATAAAGCTTATATCTATAGTAAGTACTTATATAGAGATCTAGTACTATTAAGTTACTTAGTAGTATTAACTTTACCTTCTCTTATACTATATATAAATACTTTTAAGTTTAATTTTATTAGTATAGAGTAGAAGTAGTAGAAAAAAGTTTATAGTTAATACATTTTATATATAGAAGTTACGTAGGTCTTAATTTTATACTAAAATTAGTAAAAACTTTAGCTCTATACTCTATAAATAACGATTTTAACTCTAAAAATAGTTAACTTCTTTAACTCTAACTACTACTACTACTACTTAATAGGTATTATTAGTTAATTAGAGCCTCTTTTAAGCTCTAAAAATTTACTCTTTACAAGGAGAGAGATATATAAGAGAGTTATCTCTTATATCTTTTATTTTCGTACTAATATTATAAACTTACTAATATTTAACTACCTTTCTACTTTTAGTTAGCGCTTAGTAAGCTACTAGGTATATATACCTAGTACTTA
>JALNQF010000069.1:0-199249 GCA_028456385.1 Ophiosphaerella korrae | reverse complement strand
ATATTAGTAAGTTTATAATATTAGTAAGTTTATAATATTAGTAAGTTATAAACTTACTAATATTAGTATAAAAATAAAAAATATAAGAGATAACTCTTTTATAACTTAGTACTTATTTATATAGAAATAGAAAAATATTAATTAGTACTTTATAGTTAATCTTCTATTCTTTCTTTTCTTAGTAGTAAGATAATAGGATAAGATAGTATTTTACCTTTTAAAGAATCTTTATATTATAATAGAGTTTATACTCTAGATCTTATAATAGAGTCTTTAGTTAAGTAGTTAAGTATAATCTTAATATTATTAATACTAAATAATAGTAAAAGAATATTTATAACTTACTTTTTTTAATATATATATATATTTACTAGCTTAGCTTTATATTATATAAGCTCTAAGAGTAAAGTAAAGTTATAAGTAAAGTTTTAGATTAGATTAAAGCTTAATAACTTTTACTAAAAGAGAGTAGAATATAAAAGTATAAAATTATAAAATATACTCTCTATATATATAAAAGAGCTATATATAGTACTCTTATTAATGTTAAGAAGTAGTTAAAATAAGTCTTTTTACTAAATTTAGTAGGTATTATATCTATAGGCTCTTTCTAAATTAAGCTTAAGTTAATTTCTTAGTACTAAAGTATTAAGTAATATTTACTATATAACTATCTAAGAGATAACTAAAAGTAGAGTAGTATTTCTCTTTATCTAAAATTAACTCTACTTTTAGACTATTTAATATTAGGCTTTATAAGTAATATTTTAGCTTACTAAACTTCTTTATACGTAATATTATAATTAGGTAAAACTTAATCTACTAAGATCTACTAGCTTTATAGCGCTCTCTTAGCTATTATTAATAGAAAGTATATAGAAAGCTATTTTAAAAAATAGATTTTTCTTTAACTATAATATACTCTTAGAGTAGCTTATTAAAGTAATAGATAAAAATAGTATTCTTTTTATATTAGCTAGTAGTTTATAGTTCTATAAAAAATATATCTTTAATAACCTAGTTAGTATAGACTAATATTTTTCTTTTATATTACTTAGTATCTTACTCTTATAGTATATCTAGCTTATTTTTAAGTTTTTCTTTAATTAGTTTACTTTAAGACTTTATAGATCTATTAGTACTTCTCTTAAAGACTATAAGTTTAGGAATAGTAATCTAGAAGTAAAAGTTAATACTCTTCTAGTCTAGCTATAGAGTAAAGGATCTAGAGCTTTTTTTTAAGAAGGTTTATATTATTATTAGTTATTTTACGTAAAAAGAGAAAATAATTTATAGTAGGTACTTTATATTAGTCTAAAAAAATTAGGCTTTAAGCTTACTAAATTTACGTTTAAGTAAAGTAGCTTATAAGTTATTAATTTTATATTTTAAGTATTATCTTATATAGACTATAGTTCTATTTTAATACCTTAGATTACTATTAAAGTTATAAAAAGTATTATAACTATATTTATATTTAAGATAAAGGAAGTTATTAGTATATAGAGTTTAATAATACTACTAAAGTTATAAGATATTAAGGAAATAATTACTTATATAGAGAGTATAAATTTTAGGATAAATATAGTAGATATTAAGTAAAAAAAGATATAACTAATATAGAATAGCTCTTATTTTACTATTTATTTATTTATACCTTTTCTAATACTCTAGTATAGAAGCTTATAAGATATAGTTAGAAGTCTTAAGTAAACTAACTACTAGATAATCTCTATTTAGTATATTAGAGGAAAATAATAGTAGCTTATAGTATAGCGTTATAGTAATACCTTTAAAAATTAGCGTAAACTTAAGTGTAAAGTTAGGTAATCTTTTTATTATTTAAGAAAAAGAGAATAGTATTAATAATCCTATATTAGATAAGCTACTAGATTAGATTATAGTCTTATTTAAGAGTAATAGTATTAGTATTAGCTATATAAAATTATATATATTACTTTAAAATAGAACTTTTATAACGTAAATAATTAGAAGCTTATAATATATATTAGAAAGTAGATTATTACTAAGTAAATTATTTATAACTAAAAACTATTAATCTATATTACTATTAATAGTTACTATATATACTTTTAGAGATTAGTATTTTAAACTACTATCTACTACCTTATATACTTACTTTCTAGTCTATTTATAATCTTCTTAAGTAAGTATTTAATATAGTCTTTAAATAGTATACCTCTATAGTTAAGTATATTACTCTCTTTTATAGAATTCTTTTACTTTATTATCTTTTTACTTTTTTCTAGCTTTATATTAATATATAAAAAACTACTATACTTAATTAAATAAACTATAATAAAATATATAAGTTTTATAGTAGTTAATATCTATATAATATTTTATTAGTATACTACTTTTTTATAAGCGTAGAAAAAGATATATAATTAAGAGTACTATAAAAGATTTAATTATCTATTAAACTACTTTTTCTAGTTATATACTAGATATAGGTACTAGAGCCTAGTATACTCTTTTTATATAAGGGAATAGTTATTACTACTTACGTTATTATTATTACTATTATTGTTATTAGTACTATTATTACTACTATTATTATTATTACTATTATAAGCTTTCTTATTACTATTAGAGACTATATAATATTAGTTATCTACTATAAGTAAATATACTTAAGCTTTAAGTATTCTAGCTATTAGCTATTATAGTTTAAGCTATCCTAGTTTATTAGTATAAGATATCTAGGAGCTTACTTATACTAACTTAAAAATCTCTAATATAGTTATATAATACCTTACTTATATTAAATAGCTTAAAGTATATCTAGTATAGTAGTTAACTATTATTTTTATTTATCTTTTAAGTCTTACTTAAATTAAAAAGTATAAAAAGAGTTTATTTACTTACTATTTTATAATAAATCTATAATCTAGGTATAGAAAAGTAAGTATAGTAGAGTAGAGAATTTAAGAAAGCTAGTAAGAGTACTAAAATATAATTAGTTAGTTAAAACTACGCTACTAAAATAAGATTAAGAAATCTTAACTATAGAGATATTTACTATAATAAAGAATTTTTAAATATAAAACTCTACTAAAGAACTATATTCTTTATACGTAACTACTATTCTTATACTATTACTCTTTAAAGCTACTACTTAAATTAGCCTAATTATACTCTTCTTTTATATAAGATATCTTTTCTATATCTAGAGTATAATAATAATAGTAGATTAGTATAAAATTTATATATTAATATTACTTTATATAAAAGCTAGTTTAGTAAAGTAATATATTTTAATTTTTTGTTATAATATTTAGTTAGACTTATTCTCTTTTAAGATAAATATACTAAGGTAATTAATATATAGTTAAGTAGATTAAAGAATATTTACTATCTTAGCTTATAAATCTATAGTAGTTAGGCTAAAGTTACTAAAAGTCTTAAGGTCTAAAGATATAATATATATATAGAAGTAGTTATAAGAGATAATTAGACCTTATATTTTAGCTAAGTAAAGTAAATTTTACTTTTCTATAAATACTTCTACTTTACTAGTAAAGGAATATTTTTTAAACTAATAATATATCTTTACACCTATCTTTTACGTACCTAAAATAAGTTAGAGTATATTCTATACCTTTTCTTTACTTTAGATATAATAATTTTAATAGAGATTAGTAGCCCTTTAATATATATATATAAACGTAATAAACTTAGCTTATAAAGATATAGATATAAAGCACTACTTACTTTACTAAAAGTATATAACTTTACTATATTACTATATATTAGCTTATATTAAGAATAAGGTTAGAAGGAGTATAATTCTATACGTATATCTCTTTTTAACTAGAACTACCTTAGCGTAATATAGTTATACGTTATCTTAGCTCTAATATAAGAGAGATATATATACTAATAGAAGCTAATATACTACTCTAAAGACTAAATAGATCTCCTAAGTACTATAAGTATTATTACTATTTTTTAACTATCTACTAAAGTTATTAAGTATATTAATATAGCTACTAGTACTATAAAAACTAAAAATAATTTATTAGTAAGGTTAGAGATATATTTATAAGCTTTAACTTTAGTAGTACTTAGCTAATTATATACTACTACTAGGAACTAAAAATAGGTCCTAGTACTTATTTCTTATAGCTATTATCGATTTACTAACTAACTACTTAAGTACTAAACTTAAGTTAGGGAGGCTTTTTAATATATAAGAGATATATTAGGTAGCTATCTACTATATATTATAAGAGAATAGAATATAATATATACTACTAAATTACTAATATAGTAAAAGATCTTTATTTACTAGTTCTTAGAGTAATACTAAGATAAATACCTAGAGTAACTTTACTTATATATAGGTCTCTATAGCCCTATTAATAAAGTATAAAGAAGTACGTATATAGATAAGTATTATACTACTAAATCTTTTATAACTATAAATTAATAGTTTTTTATATAAATTTTACTTATATAGTAAGGTATACTACTTTTTTTATATAAAAATAAGTAGCTTAAGATATAACTTAAAGCTTTATAAATATTTTCTAAATCCTTCTTTAAACTATACTATTATATATACTAGATTAGATTAATAATACTAATTTAGCTTACTATTATAAGGCTATTAATAACTTATATAAAGTATACTACTAGCTTATAATAAGAGTATAGAGTTTTCTAGCTAGCTTTTAGGCTTTAGAATAGTAAGAAAAACTTATTTTAGTATTTAGATAAACTCTTAACTTTATTTAGTTCTTAGGCTTTATAATTAGTTATTATACTAACTACTAGTAGCTTATAGTAAGCTACTCTCTCTTCTATAATTTCTATAACTCTTAACTACTAGTAGAAAATTATCTTAACTTTTTAAATTATTATATATACTATAGGGCCTCTTATATATAGTAGTACTATTAGTTAGAACTACTAGATAATCTACTTATATATCTTTAGAGGTTCTATATAACTTAATATAAGGATAGATATTAAACTATAGCTTTACTCTACTATACTAAATAAACCTAAAAAAGTAGATAAGTATTTAATAATATTAAATACTAGAGTAGAATAGTATATATTATTATAAAGGCCTACTAGCCCTTAGCTCTTAGCTTAGTATACGCTAATTATAATACTACTATAGCCTTATAGGCTTTATAGGCGCTAAAGCCTAATAATAAACCTAAACTCTTATTATAAAATCTTTAAAGTTTGTAAGTATAGTTATATAGAATCTAATATAGTAGTTAAGTAGTTTAATATTTTAGCTCTAAATAACTTTCTTATAGACTATATTAAGTAAGAAATTCTATCTTAATATTAAGATAAATATAATATAAATAAGAGTAGAGTAAGATATTAATAGTAGATATAAGTATTTAGGATTTTTAATATATCTATATATACTAAATTAGTATTTTCTAGCTTAACTATTATACGTAAGTAAGTAAAAAAATAATATTAATAGAGATAAAGTTAAAAGTAAACTTATATTAGCTATTAATTATAATTACTTAAAGAACTTTCTACTTATTTAGTTAGAAATAAAGTAAAGAATATTTATTAAATCTTAGAAGTTAGAAATATCTCTCCTATAGAGTACTACTTTATAATATTAGAAATAGGAGTAATACTAGTAGTAACGTAATATTAGAATATAAATTATAGTTAAAGCTTTTCTTACTATATAAGTATTTATATTAATACTTTTATATAGATACTTATAAGAATCTATTATTTATAATAGCTAGAATCTCTAGATATTATAGAATTTACTTATTACTAATATTAGGTTTTAGAGAGAGATATAAAAGTTAGTTAAACTAGACTTTATTTATATAAAGAAGCTCTTAAAAAATATAGATTTTAAAGATATCTAAAAAGAATCTAGTAAAAGCCTAGTTTATAAAATAGATAGAAGAGTCTAAAAATAAATAGATATTTTATCTAATAAAGTCTATATAATATATAGTAAGTTTCTAGTACTATATAAAAGATATACGTAGTAGGTTAGTAATATTAAGTCTTATATTTATCTAGTTTTCTATATCTTTAATAGTCTTAAAAGTATACCTAGTTCTATTATTTAACTATAGGTAGCCTTATATAAATCTACTACTAACTAAACTAAGCTCTTAAATTAAAAGAATAGGAATTATAGTAAAGTATTAAATTATATCTATTATATACTTTATAAGATTTAGGATATTAAGTATATTAAGTATATCTAAGTAGACTCTAAGTATATACTCTATAATAATAAAGCTTATATTAAATCTAAATAAAGCTACTTTAAAGAAGTAAAATACTTATAGAATATATAAGATAGTACTATCTATATAGTAACGTACGTAGCTTTAGTTAGTAGCTTCTTACTTTTTAATACTAATTCTAAATTTTATAACTAAGTCTTCTAAAATTTTAACTAGTTAGTTTCTATAAAAAGATCTAGTAAAAAGTAAAGTACTCTTATATATTTCTATAATCTTAGAGTTACTTTATAAATATAAGTTTTAAGAAGTTATTATTTTAGTAGATTATTTAAAGTAGATATAAAGTTAAGCTAAGTAAAGTATTTTAATTAAAAGAAGAGAATATATTCTTTATTTTATAGAAAGGTAGATAGTAGGCTTTAGTAGATCTAGTAACTACGCTAATCTTAATATAGAAATTAGAGGGGCTAAAGTAGTACCTCTATATATAGTTACGTAGTAGATAAAATAATAGTAACTCCTAAAACTCTCTTATAATAATAGCTTCCTTAAGTAGTAATATATACTATATTTAGATTATTCTTACTTTTAGTAATAAAGAAAAAAGTAGCTTTCTTTTAAGCTATATATTTTAGGTAACTTCTTTATAGATTTTAAGTAACTCTACGTAATATACTCTATAATATATAAGTAGAATTATATATACTATAGCTAAGACCTTAGTATATATAGCTATAGAATATTAAAACTCTAGCCTCTTTTTACTTTATAAGAGTACTAGCCTATAAGCTAATATTATCTAGTAATTTTAGTAGTTTATAGGTAGTTTAATTTATAATTTTACGCTATCTACTCTTAGCTTAGCTTATTTCTAGATTTTTACTCTACTTCTATAAATACTATAATACTATCTACTTACTACTTTAAAAAGTTATATAATATTTTTATATAGGTTTATTTAGTAGGTATATATATAAAAATATTTTTTTATATATTATAGTAGTTTCTATAGTAGTATTAAGGTTAAGCTTATAATATATTAGTAGGGCTATACCTATCTCTATACCCTTTTTTACGCCTACTCTCTCTATCTTACCTATATTTTAAGTTCTCTAAAGGCTATAATATAAAGTTCTATATATAATTAACTTTCTTTAAATATATAATAAAGTTTATACTAAAGGTAAAGTAATAGTAAGTTACTAAAGTAAGAGACTTATAATTTTTAAAAGTTTTTATAGATTACCTATATAATAAGTAAATTAAGTACCTAATTTTAATAGTAATTAGATATATAAACTTTAGAGTTCTACTAAGATATACTAAAATACTAGCGTAGTATTAATTTTTATAAGAAAAGAAGTATTTTAAGTACTATATTAGTACTAAATAAAAGTAAAAGATAACGTAATATTTTAAGTAGTTTTTACTCTTTATACTTATTATTATCTTCTACTTAGTACCTTTAGGGTAGCTTTTTTAACCTTTATAAAGGTACTTATATAGTTAGTAGTAGTAGTAATAGTAATTCTAGTATAAAGATTACTTCTTTAGTATATTTTTTAGCTCTTTTAAGAGCTAGTTAACTACTTATTAATACTTATTAAACTAACCTCGCGCCTCTTAATATAAGGGGTCCTTTAATAATTAAATTTAAACCTTATAAGCTAGCTAGTAAATTAATCTAAGTAGCTAAAGCTTATATAGTAGTTATAAAAGCTATAACTTAGCTCTTAAGTAATATATTTTTAATTATAAGAGACTCTTTTTATACCTTTATAGACTTACGCTAATATTTTTTCTATATTATAGAGCTATTAGAAAGTACCTAAAGTATATTTTAATAACTTTATAATACTTATACTTACTTAATATATATAAGTTAGTATACTAAAATAGGCTAAGAGGTATCTAGGAGTATAAGAGCTTAAGTAGAGGCTACTAGCTTTATAGTAGTTAAACTTTTAAGCTACCTTTTTACTAGTATAATAGCTAGGTCTTGTAGTATAAATAGTAAAGGGAGTAGGTTTACTAGTAGTAAGTAGTACTACTAGTATTAACTAATCTTATCTAGGCGTATAATATTATCTCTAGCCTTAAATTTTTAGTATAATTTATTAGAAACTACTTTATCTTAAGTTAGTCTAAAGTAGTTAGCTTTAAAAGAAGAGTATATAAGCTCTTTAAAGGAATTACTAAGTAGTTAGTAATTACTTTATCTATTACTATACCTTTTACTATAACTTAACTCTCTATACTCTTACTATAATACTCCTAACTTATTAGTAAATTAGTTTAATATTATAATCGCTCTACTTATATTATATTAGTAAATACTATTATAATAAAGAGCTTACTACTATACTATAGCTAGTCTACTCTACTAGAAAATCTAATAGCTATAATACTACTTACTATAAAGATAGTATAAAGTAATAAGCTATTCTTAGTATAGTATATATAAAAAGATAAAGGAAGTTATATTACTAATATACTATAAGGTAAGTAGAGCTAATCTAGCTTAACTTAGAGTAATATTACTTTAGAGTTAGAAGAACTCTATATATAGTACTAAGAGGCCTATAACTTTAAAAAAGTATAGACGCTAAAAGAGCTTTATACTTAATATAAAGTAAAAGAGTACTTAGTAGTTAAGATAAATACTTTTACTACTAGCTTACTTAGTTAAACTTAACCTTTAGCTATAAATCTACTATAACTAGAACTTCTATAAATATTTATAAAGAAAGATAGAGTAAAATATAACTACTAAAAAAAGAACTATAAGAGTTATTTTCTCTAGTCCCCTTTATACTTTACTATAGAAGTCTAAAAAGTAGAATTTAGTATTAGATACTTCTCTAAACTACTAAAATTAACTTAAAAGGCCTACTATAAAGGTAAGTAAAGTCTTACTTTTATATAGGCGCTAAATTAAGCTAATTTAAAAGTAGTAATACTAAATATACTTAGAATACCTATTAAACGTAAAATATAGGCCTACTACGCTCTAAAGAACTATAGGTAGTAATATAAATAATTTCTAATAGACTTACTAGAGTATATATACTTACTCTAAAAAGAGCTACTAGGCTAAACCCTAAAGCTATAAGTATTAGAGTATAGAGGAGTACTATTATACGTAATATAGAATTAATTAGTACTTTTTTTACTAGAAAAGCTAATAATACTTACTTAAGTAGAAGAGTAAGCTAATATTATATACTAGTACTAGCTATATATAAAAGGGTAAATATAACTATTATAGACTAAAGAAGCTAAAAAGAAGAAGAAAAACTACTAAATAAACTAGTTAGAGTTAGAAGAAGATAAAAAAACTCTAAAAAAAGTAAAGTAAGATAAACTAGTATAAAATAACCTAGCTAAGCCTAAAAAGCGTAGAAATAAAACTAATTACTAGCCTTTTATATATTTTAACTATAAGAACTCTATATATAGGATTATTAATTATATAAAGCTTAAAAAATAAATATTAAGTATAGCTTTACTTAAGCTAGAAAAAGAAAAATACTCTAAAGACTAATCTTCTACTTTATAGCCTACGTAGCTTTATTAGAGAAAAAAAAAAACTTAGGTTCTTTCTATAATACTACTTATATAAAGCTAAGGTATTTCTTAATAATTAAAGTAGTAATAGGTATAGTACTATAGCTAAAAGCTATAATAGATAAAGAGTTATAACTTAACTTCTTATTAGCTATACTAGTAAAAGAATAGAGCTTCTTTATTACTTCTCTACTTAATATAATAGTAGAAGGCGTAAATAGAGAAGAGTTAAATATATATAGTATAATAATAGTAGACGTTACTTTTATAGATATACGTAGGTGTATATAAATATACTAGGTAATATTTATAGTAATAGATACTAAGAAGTATAATATATACTTTAGTTTACCTTAAATTAATAAGTATTAACTTTAGATAAGCTATAGTACTAAGAGAGTGCTCCTCTAAAGTAAAAAGGCTAAAGATATACCTAAGTTTAAACTAGTAAGTATAAAAGATACTAAATAGTTTAACTAAATAATACGTAGTCTATAGAGTAATATATACGTATATTTAGTAAGCTATATAGGCTAAAGTAGCCTAATTAGCTTTAAGAGAGGCTTATTACCTCTATAATATACTAAGTATATAGATATAGCTTCTAAAGAAAACTTTATAACTCTAGTAAAGTATAGACTTTAAGATTTAGCTATAAATTTAATATAAGATATATAACTACTTTATTAGCTATTATATAATCTATTAGTAACTAAGTTATAAGTACTAAAAAAGTACCTAGCTAACTTTATAAGTTAAGAGTAAATAAGATACTTAAAATTCTTAGTAAGGATACTAATACTCTTTATAAAAAAGAAAGATAGTAGCTTAAAGCTATATATAGAATATAAAGGTCTTAATAAGATAACTTTTAAGAACTAGTATTTATTACTTCTAATTATAGAGTTACTAGAGTAGTTAGCTTAAGTAAAGTACTATACTAAGCTTAATATTAGAGATACGTACTATTATATTAGAATTAAAGAAGGTAATAAAAAAAAAACTACCTTTAGGACTAGATATAACTACTTAAAGTATATAGTAATACTTTTTAGCTTTATAAACGCTTTAGCCTAGTTCTAAGCTTATATAAACTAGGTATTAGTAGGTTTTATTAATATTACCTATATTATCTACTTTAATAATATCTTAGTCTTCTTAGATATAAAAGAAGAGTACGTAAGCTATATAAAAGAAGTACTAGAAAGACTACCCTAATTTAAGCTATTTATAAAGCTTAAGAAGTATAAGTAGTATATATAGTATATAGAGTACCTAAGGTATATTATTTTACTTAAAGGAGTTAGTATAGATATAAGTTATATTAAAATAGTCTAAGAATAGCTAATTCTATATATAGTACGTAAAATAAGAGTATTTATTAGTTTTATAAACTACTATAAGTAATATATAAGTTAATTCTCTTATATTACTTTACTACTAATAAGATTAACTTAAAAAGGCCTAAATATAGCTTAGAGTAAGCTAGCCTAAAGGAAAGAAGAAAGCTAAAGAATTAAAATTAGAAAAGAAGTACGTTAAGCCTTCTAAAAGCTAAAAGATATATTCTTTAAAGTACTTATCTTAATATACTTTATATAAAGAAGGTAGACTAAAGTAAAAGTTAATACTTTAGGTAGAGTAATTATAGATATATTAAGCTAATTAGTCTTAACTAAAAGTAACTTAGCCTAGTAGAGACTAGTTAACTTCTTCTTAAAGAAATTTATCTAAGTAGAGTATAATTATAATACGTATAACTAAGAGTTACTTATAATAATTAAGAGCTTAGAGTACTAGTACTACTACTTTAATAGAGTTCTATTTTAAATCTTTATAGACTACTATAACTTAAAATAGTTTATAGAAACTAAAGTATTAAACTATAAGTAGGTCTAGGCCTACTTAAGCTTTATAAAGTTTAACTTTATTATCTACTACTACCTAGGTACTATAAACCTAGTAGATAGACTTTCTAGAAAGCTAGATTATATAGCTAAAGTAATAATATTAAAAAAAAAATATAATAAGGCCTTTATATAGCTAATATAAAGGATTCTTATAAGAGTTAAAAGAGCTATACTTTTCTAAGTAGCTATAGTAATACGTAGTTAGAGTATAATAAAGTATAAAAAGGAAGAGTTAGCTCTTAAAAAGTTCTAAGAAGAAAGAAAAATATAACTACTAGAACTAAAGAACTTAAAAGAATAAAGTAATATAAACTAGAGTAAAAAAGCTATATCTAATAAATTAGTAAATAAATTAGCGTAAAATAGCCTAATTTAACTTAAAAAGTAGCTAAAGGAGTAGAAACTCTTTATAATACCTAAAAAAAAAGTAGATACGCTTAGAAAGTATTATAATAACTCTTTAGTAAGCTATTTTAGTATAAGAAAGACTCTAGAGAAGCTCCTAAGGCTATATACCTAGAAAAAAGTAAGAAAGAAGGTAATAGAGTACTATAACGCCTACCTAAAGTACTAATAGTTAACTATAAGAAGATACTAACCTTATAAGCTAATATATCTCCTTTTACTACTAATAAGAGCCTAAAAAGAGGTTATAATAGACTTTATTATAGAACTCTCTCTAAGTAAATTAATAGGTATAGTATATAATATAATACTTGTAATTATAGACTATTTAACTAAAATAGTCTACTATACCTTAGTATAGTCTAATTAGGATAGGTAAGACTTAGCTTAGGCCTAGATACGTAAAGTAATCTAACTCTATAGTATCTTAGCTAGAGTAATCTTAAATAGAAGACTTTTAATAAACGCTAAATACTAGAAAACTTTCTACTACTACCTAAATACTAGAAGAGTACTATCTTCTATATATTACTCCTAGATAAATAGATAGATAGAAAGATAAAACTAAACTCTAGAATAATACCTATGTTATTACTATATATTAGAATAAAACAACTAAGTAGAATAGCTACTAATAGTAGAGTATATATATAATAATAGTATAAATATAACTATAAAGGTTATACCCTTCTAAGTATACTATAGTCTATACCTAATTAGCTTAAACTAGCCTAAGTTAGACCTAACTATAAATAATAACTTTCTAGTAAAAGGATTAGCTATAAAAGTAATTATAATATAATAAAAATATAAGAAAAATATTATACTAGCTATAGAGTACTAAAGGAAGTATACTAATAAGTAAAAGATATACGTCTTTTTTAAAGTAAGAAACTAAATTCTTCTATCTATATAGTATATTAAATCTATAAGTCTAAAGAAAAATCTAGACTAGAAATATTTAGGACTAAGGTATATAGTAGCCTAAATTAGCCTAACTATATTTAAAATAAATATACCTAGCTTAAAGGAAGTATACCTAGTCTTTTATACGTTACTACTAGAAAAATATACTCCTAATAGTATAATTATATAACTAGAGAACTTAATAGAAGAAGCTTTAAATATAATAGATAAAGACGTATATATTATAAAAGAAGTAAAAGAAAGAAAGTAAAGTAAAGATAGAAAATAGCTATATCTAATAAAATAGAAAAACTACTTAGAAAACTAGAATACTTAGGATCTAGTAGCTAATCTTTCCTTAAAAGCCTTTAATTAGTTCTAGAGAAAGTATAAACTTACTTATATACTAAAAAAGAAGTATAAGAAGTAAAAAGCTTAATAAGCTAAGAATAGCTTTTTTTTTTAGAAAAAAATAAGTAAAAAAGCTTATAGCTACCTTTACTTATATATAAAAGTTTTTTTTTTTTTTTTTTACTTTAGAGGTTTTTTTTTAGGTATTTAATAGCGCTAATAGTAAAAAATACTAAGTCTCTAAAAGAAATACTAAGATATTATAAATTAGTGTAAAATAGTATAATTAGACTTAGAATAGTATTAACTACTAAAGAAATCTATTTTAAGGCTATACTAGAGCTAGAGTATTATACTTAGAGTATCTAAATCTATAACTACTACTTACTACTCTACTTAAGTATAATCTAAGCTAATTTAGCTTAATCTATACCCTATTAAGTAATCCTAGGACTAACTATACTTACTTTTACTAGCTAAGCCCTTCTTAGTAAGAGTTTTCTTAGTATAAGCTAAAGTAGCTTAATAAGCTACTTTAGTAGCCTATTTAGCTTCTTTAGTATCTTTAAGGGCCTACTTAGCCTTAGTAAAGATAATAGTACTTATTCTAAAGTACTAAAGACTAGATTAGTATAATCTAAGCTAATTAAAGCTAACTAAAGTTACTTACTTTCTTTTTAAGAGTACTAAAGATACTAGAGTTAGAATCTTTTTTTAAAGTATACTTTTTAACGTTTTTATACTTAATAATACTTTACTTAGAATAATTATAGCTAAAAAAGTAAACGCTAGACTAGAACTTTTTTTTAAAGCTAAGTTTACTACTATAAAGAAATAAGTACTTATAATAAAGCTTATACTACCTAAAATAAGTTATATTAATATAATTTAAGCTAATTAGAGCTAATTAGGATATAGGACTTACTTTTAAATCTTAGCTACAACTTCCCTTACTACTTTAGTAGTAGTAGTATACTTTATACTAGTAAAGCTCTTTACTTTTAAAGCTATCTTTAACTTTTTCTTAAAATAGTATAGAGAGCTTAAAGTAAAGTAGAGAGGCTATATAAATATTAGTATAAGCTAATCTAAGCTAATTTAGCCTAAATAACCTATAGTAATATAATCTTAACTAGTAGTATAGTACTTCTAGTAGTACTTAATTTACTTATTACTTTCTTATATACTAGCTTATAACTAATCCTTAGAGTCTATAATATAGCTAATAAAGCTACTAGTATAGTTATTATTAGTATAAGAAAATAGATAGCGTATATATAGTACTATAGTATAGAGACTATACTTATTTAAAGTATCTAAGTAATACTCTTTTATAGATTTAAGTATTATATCTTAAATTAAGTTAAAGTAGTATTAATCTAGCTATACTAGTACTATAGTATATAATAAAGAGGCTACCTAAGTCTTATAAGACTAGTTAGTAATAATTTATATAAAAAAAGCCTAATTTAAGCTAATTTAAGCTTTTCCTAAGAAGAGATAAATAGGCTTAAAATACGTACCTAGTAGTAAATAGAGAAAAGATAGTATATAAGTAAAGGAAGTATTATAGGCTTCTTATTATTAACTATAAGTACTTATCTAAGGAGTTAGTAGATTAAGAGATAATAGCAAAGATTTATATTAGGATCTATAATAACTATAAATAATAGAAGATGTTTTATAACTATCTTATATTAGCGTTCTATAGTTAAAGGATTAAATTACTAATACTATCCTAATAATATATATTACTACTAACTATATACTTCTAGTAATTTATTAATCTATAGGTACTAAGACTAATAGATTGTAGATTACCTTAATCTATAATCTATTAATACTAAGAGTTTATAGATTATAGAGCACCCTAGGTATTATAATTATATATAGCTTCCTAATTAGGTTTATATCTCTTAGCGTTATATAAGTCTAAGCTAGTTATTATAGAGCTTATTAGTTCTATCTATAGTTCTCTTATTACTACTATAATAGGAGGTAAGGTCTCTATATATACTAAAGAAAGGTACTAAAGCTAAGTATAATCTTACGCTAGTATACGCGTACGTATAAAATTAGTAAGTATAAGTAAAAGTAAAATTATTAAAGTAAAAGTAAAATCTTAGTTTACTTTATAACTTATATTTACTTTAAAATACTCTATATTAAACCTTTAGTAAAAGATTAAAGAAATATATACTAATAACTTTATAGGAGCTAAAATTAGCCTAAAGTAAGTTAGGATAGCTAAGGCTAACTTTCTTTCTATTTAGTTAGGATATCTAGGCCTATAAAGAAAAATAATATTAGAAACTACTTTATCTTAAGTTAGTCTAAAGTAGTTAGCTCTAAGGAAAAAGTATATAAGCTCTTTAAAAGAATTACTAAGTAGTTAGTAATTATTTTATCTATTACTATACTCTTTACTATAACTTAACTTTTTATACTTTTACTATAATACCTCTAACTTACTAGTAAATTAGTTTAATAAGTAGCTTCTTTATTATACTTATCTTTAGTCTCTTAGTAATTTATTTTATCTAGTTTTATCTTACTATAATAGCTTTAATTTAAGCTTTATTTTAGTTAATATAGTCTTATAGTTCTTTATTTTATACTTCTAAAGTATTAATTATTAGTTATATATTTTCTTTTTTAGTAATTACGTTATTTAAGTATATCTTAACTACTACCTATTTAGTTCTATCTAACTTATAACTACTTAGAAGTACTTTACTTCTTTTCTTAGTTAAACTTTTTACTATTATATTAGCTTAGACTATATACTACTTATACTTTACTTTTCTTAATAACTAAATTAGTAAAGTATAATAAAGTCTTTTAATATTAACTATAAGAAACTTATTATAAAGTATTAGTAGATTAAAAGTTAATAATAAAAGCTTATATTATAATTAAGTAATAAGCTATAAATAATAGAAAGATATCTTATAATATTTATATATTATAACTTGTTATTAATAATTAAATTACTAATACTATCCTAATAATACGTATTTATTATTACTATATACTAATAGTAATCTATTAATTTATTACTTATATCTAGTCTTAGTAACTATAGATTAATAAATTACTAATCTATTAATTTATAATTAATTCTTATCTATTGTAAGGACAGTATACTACTAAGCCAATCCTAACAAAAAGGGGCTAATAGCTAGTTAAGCTATTGCAGTAGTATATAATATATATACTAGTTATTATCGCTTAAAGTTCTTCGAACTTACTTAGAGTTATACTAAGTTGTATGCGGTGGAATATACTAGCCGACAGAGCTAGCACGCGCTAGTTACTTAGCCTAGTAGAGCTTGTCGACAGCGCTAAGCGTACCCTAATAGCTCCCCGCCCTAGACCCCTTACATCTATATACTCTATAGATTAAAGAATTATATTATATATCTTAGTTATAAGTAGTTTTCTAATCTAGGTTATTACTTTACTTATCTTATACTTTATTAGTATTTAAGTTAAAACTAATTAGTTCTATTATAATTTCTCTTATTATATCTATAATATTATTTAAGAAGAAGAATACTTTTAAAAACTTAATATCTTTTTTCTTTTTTATTAATATTAATATTTTAGCTAAAAAGCTTAGGTTACTCTCTAACTAAATATATAATTAGTACTAGATACTAAAATATTTATAGAAGTAAAACTAAATTATAAGTTTAAATTATTTTACATCTAATAGTTTAAGTACTTTACTACTAATAAAATAAAAAAAAAGTTTATAAATTAAAGTAAGTTTTACTTTTTTTTTAAGTAAAAAGCTTTTAAATAGGTATAGTAGCTTAATAAAACTAAGCTCTTAAAAAAATAAGTAAAAGTATATACTAAAGTATTATAGAAAAAAGAATAGTAAAAAAAAGACAAGTAGTTACTAAAAAAATATAAGTACTAAAAGCTTATAAGAAAGTAAACTATTAAGAAAGAAAAGTATATAAGAAAGTATAGATAATAGGCTCTTAAATTATATAATATAATCTATAAGAGTATAAATAATATTAAGAGTTAGTTTAGCTAATAAAGTTTAAGTTCTTTAAGACTAATAAGCTTTTAAGCTCTAGATCTATATTAAGTATATAACTTTATAATAATAGTACTTAAAATCTTTTTTAAAAGCTTTAAAACTTACTACTAAAAGTTTAAACTAATATATTAGTTTTTAATATTATAATTAAATTATATAAAGTAATACTAGCTATTTTAAGTTAGCTTTAAGCTATAAGAAAGTAAAAGATATATACTTTTTTAACTATATATAATTAATACTAGGTATAGTACTTTACTTAATACTTAGCTTAATTAAAAGTTACTAGAAATCTACTAGAAAGTAAAAAACTTATACTTTTTACTAATATATATATAGTACTTAGCTTAATACTTAAGTTAATACTTAAGCTAAAGTAGTTAAGTTTAAGTAAGTACTAGTTTACTTAACTTAATTAAAGTAGTAAAACTTTTAATTATTAAATTTTATAAATAGTTATAGTAAATTAATAAAAAAGGTTTTTTATAATAGCTATATAAAACTTTTATTAAAAAGAAATACTAAAGCTTTTTAAAAAGCTTTATTTAAGATTAATTACTTATAACTTTAAAGCTTTAGATATAAATATAGTAAATTTATTATTTTATTTATTTTTAGCTTTATACTCTATCTATATATCTATACTATAGTAGTCTTAGTTAAGTCTTTTAAGATAGTAGTAAGCTAGATTCTTAATACTCTTTTTATTAAAGTACTAGTTTCTTTATTATATTAGTTATACTAATATAGTTAATTTCTTTATATATAAGATCTTTTATTTAATTCTTTTATTTATAAAAGTTAAAACTATAATCTTTTTAGCTATAATAAAAATAGTAGCTTAGTAATTATTATACTTATATACTAAGCTAATTAATAGATTCTAGAAATACTTAGAATTTATTACGCTTTTTTATTTATATAGTATTATATATCTAATTATATAACTTATTTAATACTAGTAGTATAGTACTTTTAGTAGTACTTAATCTATTTATTACTTTCTTATATACTAAACTATAACTAATCTTTAGAGTCTATAATATAGCTAGTAAAGCTACTAGTATAGTTATTATTAGTATAAGTAAATAGATAGTATATATATAGTACTATAGTATAGAGACTATACTTACTTAAAGTATCTAAGTAATACTTTTTTATAGATTTAGGTATTATATTTTAAATTAAGTTAAAGTAATATAAACTAGCTATACTAGTACTATAGTATATAATAAAAAGGCTACCTAAGTCTTATAAAACTAGTTAGTAATAATTTATATAAAAAGAGCCTAATTTAAGCTAATTTAAGCTTTTCTTAAAAAGAGATAAATAGAGTTAAAAAATATACCTAGTAATAATTAAAGAAAGTATAAAAAGTATTTAGTAGGAGTTAGATATAATAGAATAATAGGTATATTAATAAAGTAAGATAAATTCTTAAAGTATTTATATATCTAAAAAGTATATATAATCCTAAGTAGCTCTAAAAGTAATCTTAGAGGTACTTAAAGAGATTAAAAGGAAGGTTAAAGAGAAAAGCTTAAAGAGAGGTTTTAGGTAGAGAGAAAGGTACTTATAATAATAGCTCCTCTTTTTCTTATACTACGTCTTAAAGCGTAGAGCTCTATACCTTTAAGTACGTATAGTATCTAATTCTATCTAGTTATTTAGCTCTAGAGCTACTCTATTAGCTATCTATAACTTAACCTATTCTATACTACTAGATTAAATGTAATTAAAAAGAGGTATAGTATACTAAATAGATATACTTAGTATAGAATAGTATATATATTAGATACTTATAGTAAGCCTAGGGCTAGCCTATAGCTAACTAAGGGTTACTTTAAAGTACTTATAACGCTAACTTCCTAGTACTTAGGTCTAAGATTTATTATATAATAGCTATCTTACTATAATTATAGGGTTTACTTATTAGATTAGTACCTAGAAACTAGACTACTCTACTAGAGCTCTAAGTAGAGCCTAAAGGCTACCTTCTATTTATAGTACGTTACTAATTCTTTAAAATATAAAGTTATAATATATTTTTAATAAGATTTATAGTATATTATAAACTATTTTATATTATTAGATTTTTATTTAAGGTAAGATTATAGTCTAATTTATAGTAATTATAAGCTTAGGTTTAGACTTATAAAGTATTACGTTTAAATTACTTAATAGTTCTAAGTAAATAAGGTTATACCTTTACTTATTAAACGTAAGGTAGTCTACTACTACTCTAGTACTAGCGCGTTAGAGTTACTTAAAAGTAGATATAAAGGAGCTACTTTTCTTAGTTACTTTATCTTTCTATCTTTATTACTTCTTCTATAATAGGTATACTAGGGTTAACTTCTTAATAACTATTAAGGTATTAGTAGATTATAAGGTAATAACTATAAATAATAGTTAATTTATATATATAATATTAAATATTAGCGTTTTTAGTTAAAGATTAGATTACTAATATTATCCTAATAATATATATTACTACTAACTATATACTTATATTTCTTAGCTAGCTTTATACTTTATATTTACTAAAATCGCGAATTATAAATTTATTACGTATTTAGCTTTATACTTTATATTTACTAAGATTATAAATTATAAATTTATTACGTATTTCTATTATAGTTAGTTTCTTAATTAAGTTTATTACCTTATAGGTTATATATACTTTTATTATCTATAGTAAAGCTAATTAGCTTAAATTAGTTTTCTTTTATTATAACTATAATACTATTCTTTTCTCTAAGTAGGCTCTTATTTTCCTATCCTAGGCCTAAGGTTATTAGTCTAGTTTCTTTATTTATTTCTAGTTTTTTATTATTTTCTATATCTTCTTATTCTAATTATAATAAACTTTTTCTTATTACTTGTATTACTTATAATAGAGTTAAAATATTTTCTTATACTTATTATACTTAGTTAAAGCTTACCTATCTTATATCTTTAAAAGATAGTAAATATTATAGTAAGTATATCCTTACTAATATTTAATATAAATATACTCTTTCTAGTATTTCTCTTATAAGGTATATATATTTAATTTCTATATAGTCTCTTCTTACTAAATTATATAGAGTAAGCTATTAACTAAGCTTAAGAGATACTATTATTATAGCTTATAGAAGCTAAAGCTAAGTATAAACTAACTCTTTATAAGCTAGTAGATCTTTATTCTTATATTAAGTATCTTTATAAATTAAAAGCTTATAATAATACTAAATTATCTAAATAGTTTTATACCTTAGAAGCTAAAATAGACCTTAAAGACTATAATAGGCTTACTAGAGTCGACTTCCTAGTAGCCTTTTAGTTATTAGTAGATTAGGAGATAATAATAAAAGCTTATATAGAAATCTATAATAAGCTATAAATAAATAGGAGATATTTTACAACTATCTTAGTATTATTACTTATAGTTAATAATTAAATTACTAATACTATCCTAATTATATATATCCTTACTATTTATAAATTCTTACTAATTAATAATCTATTACTTATATCTATTCTTAGTAACTATAGATTATAGATTACTAATCTATTAATCTATAATTATTTTCTATCTATATACTTAATAAATTAGGGGATTACTTATATATCCTAATTATAGGTAGTTTCTTAATTAAAGTTATTACTCTACTTATCTTATACGTTGTTAGTACCTAAGTTAGAACTAATTAGTTCTAGCTTAATTTCTCTTGTTACCTCTATAATACTATCCTTTCTTTTAAGTAGGTTCTAGTTTATCTATCTTAAAGTTAGTATTATTAACTTAGTTTCTTTATTAATATAGAGTTTCTTATCTTCTCTTATACTTATAGAATCTACTCTTTATTGTATTTAACTAGTAGATTATATATTATACTATAGTATTATAATATTTCTTTATTCTTGTTATAAATCTATAAACTCTTTATTAGTTTACTTTTTATTAAAATATAGTAAGGCTTATAAAGTATATATTTATACTAATACTTATTTATCTTATAATCTATCTAGTATATTTATAGTAGAGTATAAGTTAATAATACTTACTTACGCGTCTATACTTATATTTAATAAGGAGAGCTATTAACTATACTTAAGAAAAACTATTATTATAGATTATAGAAGCTAAAAAAAAGCCTAAGTAACTCTATAAAATCTTTTGTTATATACTAGAAGAGTATTAGTCTTAGTTTCTTAATAATTAGATATAGTTATCTAATAACTAAGCTTATTTATCTAATCTTTATAAGATAAAAGCTTTAAATAATAAGAAGTCTATTAAGTAGTTTTTTCTTTTAGAATCTAAGCTTAATTTTAAGGATATAGTAGAAGCTACTCTAGTTTCTATTATACTAAGCGAGTCTAACGCCTCTCTATCTATTATTAATAATACTATTCTTCTTAATTTACTACTAGGTATTCTAGAAAGTTTTAACTTTAGAACTCTTCTAGTTTCTTAAGGTAGTTAAGGTTATCTTCTAGTTCTTATATTTCTTCTTATAGTTTCCCTTTTTTATTTATACTTATCTATTTTACTAGGTAGTAGTTTCTACTATTATAGAACTAGTATACTAAGATTTTTTTAACTACCTATTCTTCTTATTCTTTATATATATCTACTTTATACACTAGTAGTTTTATATTTTATAGTACTATCTAAAGTAGTACTATATAAAAAGTTAAGTATATCTTTATTTTATTTAGTAGTCTTAATTTAAATAAAACTAGTGTAACTTCTTTCTTAATTTTATATAGTTTTATCTTAATATAGTCTAACTTTAAACTTAGTTATTTACTTTTAATATTTTTTTATACTAACTATACTTTTTCTTTCTTTCTAAATTAGAGTCCTTCTTTATATTTCTTGTTATAGTACTTTACTATTTAATTATATAGGAATTCTACGTCCTATTTTAGTTAATTATATATATCTCTTAGTCTATTAGTAAAGTTTTCTCCTCTTAGAGACTAAGATATTTCTAATCTTAGTATTCTATATATATTAGGATTAAATCTATAGTTTATAAAAAAAAGTAATACTTTTATTACTATATTCTTTTCGCTATTATATACTAACTATACTATAAGTAATAACTATACCTAATTATTCTAGTTATAGTTAAGGTAGTACTTTAAATATTATTCTACTATTTAATTTATTCTTTCTAAGTATCTATCTATTTATAGATAATATGTAGTAGATATTATATATTTAATTCCTAATTACACTTTTATTATTCTCTATATTTTTAATATAAATCTTATATCTCTATCTATAATAATCTTATCTAGTAGTCTATATTAACTAATTATAGTTCCTAGAACCTAATATATAGTAACTTCTATCCTACTTTTCTCTTTATATAGCTTAAAGTATAAGTACTTTATAAGTTTATCTACTATTATTAGGATTCTATTATATTTAACTCTTAATATTAAGTCTTTAGACTTTAGTAGTTTTATAATAAAGTCTATTATAATAACTCTTTATAGTTATTCTAGTACTTCTACTAGTTATAGTATCCTATATAGTACGTATTTATTATACTTATTTCTTTAATATTCTATTTAATCTTATAGTACTTCTATTACTAATTATTTTACTTTTAGAATATTATAATCTTTTAGTAACCTATTAAGGGTTTTATTAATTCTTTAGCATCTATATACTAGTAATTTATAAAATTATTATATAAATTCTTTTTAGATTTTCTTTAAGATATATATTCTTCTATACGCTTATATAAGTCTTTTTTAGATCTCTAATTTCTCTATTTCTTTAGATATTTCTTGTATTATTTTCTAAATCTATTTATCTAGCTCGCTACTTTTTCTTTTAAGTATTATAGCTATTTTAGGTATATTTAGGACTAAATATCCTTCCTTGTTCTTAACTAGAACTATACTAGTTATACTTACTTCTTCTTATAAGTCTAGTCTTTTACTAAGAGTATCTATAAATTAGTTATCTTTCTCTTTTATATATATAATTTCTAGGTTAAATATTAATAGGAACTTTTACTATCTTTTATAGCGTTAAGATAGTTCTTTATTTATTATAAATCCTAATAGATTCTTATAGTCTATATAGACCTTTATCTAATACTTTACTCTTTATAAGTATACTCTCTATTATTTAAATACTTTATAGATTACTAGTATTTCTTTATTATAGATTAAGTAGTTAAGCTCTATAGTTTTTATCTTTTTATAGAAGTATTTAACTAAGTATTCTTTTTTAGTTTTTAGGTCTTTTTATATTAGTACTATTCTATAGACTAAGTTAGATACGTCTATTTTTACTATTACTAGTAAGTCTAGGTTATATATTCTAATAACTAAGTTCTCTATAAACTTCTTTTTAATCTTATTAAATACTTTATTATACTCCTTTATTTATTTAAATTATATATCTTTCTTTATAAGCTTTATTATTAGTTCTATATCTTTAGACTATCTTACTATTAACTTTCTATAAAAGTTAGCTAAGCTATAAAATTATTATACCTCTCTTAGGTTTTATAGTATTAGCTATTTATTAATTTACTTAATCTTTTCTAGATTTATCTTAATTTTTCCTAGTTTAATAATAAATCTAAAGAAATCTATTTCCTTTGTATAGAATTTGTATTTTCTTATCTTAAGAAATAGTTTACTTTCTACTAGCTTCTCTAGTACTTTATATACGTATTATATATATTCTTTTTCTATTTCTAAGAATATAAAGATATTATCTAGGTATATAAATATAAATACGTCTAAGTACTCTCTTAGTACTATATTTATCTTTTCTTAGAATACTACTAGTACGTTTATTAAGCTAAAAGGTATAACTAAGTATTTATATAATCTATACTATATTCTAAATACTATTTTCTATTTATTATCTTTTTTAATTCTAATCTAGTAGTAAGTATTCTAGATATCTAGTTTTATAAAGATTCTTACTTTCTATAGTCTATCTTATATTATATCTATTTATAGTAAGGGATATTAGTTCTTATTTATAATTATGTTAGTTTTTCTAAAGTCTACGTAGAGTCTTTTATTACTTATTCTTTTTTTATCTATAAATATAAGTCTATATACTACTAAAGACTTAGATTCTTATATTTATCTTTTCTTTAGTATGTTTTTAATAAATATTTACTTAATCTTTGATTCTTCTTCTATTTTTTTATAAACTAGGCTCTATCTTACGTTTTTATTTTTCTTTAGGTTTATTACTAAGTCCTATAGCTAATATTCTAGAAGGTAGTCTTTAGGTTCTATAAGCTATTTCTCCTATTTCTTATATTCTTCTAAGAATTCTCTTTTATAAGTTTTTATATTAGCCTTTAATATATTTATCTTATAGTATTTAATCTTTCTTATTCTCTAATTAATATATAGGTTAGTTATCTATAACTATAGTATTTCTAGTATTATATCTTATTTGTTATTAATTATTATTATATCTATAACTATGTTTTTAATTATAATCCTTTCTAGTTCTAGTATAGAGGAGGCTGTTTTAAACCTAATTAGTTTCTAGAATAGTTTTCTTTTAATTATACTTAGCTATTAAGGATATTTCTTTATTATATACTATATTATTTATATTTCTATAAACTTCTTTAATATAAAGTTTCTTATAGCTCTACTATTAATTATTAGTTATACTTTCTTTCTTTAATAAGTACTTATCTTTATAATATATAGGCCTCTTATACTTTCTAGCTATTCTTACTTAGTTATTTTTATAAATTATCTATCTTTCTAGAGCTATAGCCTTACTATAAGTTTCTATTCTTTATATTTTAGATATTTATTATACTTATACTTATACTATAGTCTTCTTAAGATATATTTTTTAGATAGTTTTAGTCTAGGCTTTATTACTACGTAACCTTTTTTAGGTATAATTTCTTATCCTTAGATATCTTCTACTAGAATTACTTTTATATAATTATAGCCTCTTCTTCTTATAAGCTATACTTTATTATTTACTTTAAGGATTCTATATATTATATAATTCTTTTCTAGGTATAATATCTATAATACTTTAAAGTATACTAGATATTTTTAATCTATTATTTTATTATCTCCTTTCTAGTATTAATCTTTTCTCTATATATCTATTATTAAGATATAGTATACTATTAGTATCTTTAGTATATAGGCTTTATTAATCTATTACGTCTTCTTTATAAAGTACTACTATTTTTTTTATATAGGTATTCTTCTTACTATAACTATATACTACTTTATCTACTCCTAAAATAGTATAAACTTTATTTTTTTAAGATTATATTCTTTCTACTCTTTATACACTTCCTCTATACTTATAACTAGTAAGTATTTTTAAATAAACTTCTATTCTTTATTTTATTCTTTTATATCTATTATTATATAGCTATTATAGCTATATATATTTAGCTAAGTATACTCTATACTTTTTATATTAACTTATCTCTTACTTTTTTATAGTTCTTTAGAAGAAGCTATAGTAGTTTCTTTATTTAGTGCTAGTTCTTTAGGCTAAGTTAATAGATTCTAGAGTTCTTTTTCTTCTAGGTCTTCTATTAGTAGGTCTATTATATATACTATTTCTTCTAGCTATACTTTTATTCTTTTTTTTATTACTACTACTCTATTCTTTTATAAGAACTATCTTACTCTTTCTTTACTAGATTAATATATATAGTAGTTATCTTTATAATAAAAGGTCTAATAGAGTATTATATATTATAGTTCTTTACTTCTTACTACTTTTTTTTAAAGTTTAGCTTATACTTTTAGTACTTTCTTTTTACTTTTAGTTATTTTTAACTATATTTCTTTATTCTTTTTATAGTCTTTACTTCTATAGTCTTTTATAAAGTATCTTAGCTTCTTATATTTATAATAAACTATATCTTTTTTCTTTTATAATTAGTAGTTTTTTATATAGTAGCTTTTCTTACTATAGTTAAAGTACGTAAAGTCTTTATTCTTCTTTTTCTTCTAGTCTATATTAGTATTAAAGATTATTAGGTCTCTAGTATCTTAGTTTCTAGGTTAGCTACTATACTTATTTTTTTTCTATTCTTAGAGATTATTATTAATTTATATTACTTATTATTTTAGAGCTTCTAATATTCTAGGTTTCTCTATATAGATTATTTTGTATTAGATTTTCTTATTTAGTTTTTACTTAAATTGTAATATTAATACTAATTTATTCTATTTTATATTCTATAATAGTTATTTAAACTATAATATATATTTAGGTATACTTTTCTATTATATAAGTCTTTAAGCTTTTCTTCTACTTATTAGGTAATATCTATATCTCTAAATACTACTCTTATTTATCTAGTAAAGTATTTATAGCTTCTAAAAATAGCTCTAGTTTTATCTTTCTAGTATATAGGAGTATATATTATATAGTCTATCTAGTAAAGTTTAAACTATCTTATTATATTCTTTTTAAAGTGTATTCTAATATATATTACTTTCTTTTCTTCTATATTAAAGTATAGTACTTATATATCTATTTAGAGTTATACTAATACTATAAAAAGTCTTAGTTCTTCTTGTATTCTATTAAACTTCCTAAGAATAGGTATCTTAGGTAGTTTCTTTATCGCGCTTGTTTTTAGTTATTAAGTAATTAGTTCTATTTAGTTCTAACTTTTAATAATAGCTTTAATCTATACTTTATTTTACTTTACGTAATTTTATAGTTCCTTATTCTACGTTTCTAAAGCTTTAATTACTATTTTTATATCTTCTTTATTATTAATTAATTTATTAATATAATCTTTAATTATTTCTTATATAGTACTATCTAACTTATAACTACTCTTAGGGGCTTTACTTTTAGTTAAACTTTCTACTATTATTTTAGCTAGACTATACGCTACTTACACTTTACTTCTTTTAATAACTAAAATTAGTAAGGTATAATAGGCTTACTAGGGTTAAATCCTTAGTAGCCTTTTAGTTATTAGTAGATTAGGAGATAATAATAAAAGCTTATATAGTAACCTATAATAAGCTATAAATAAATAGGAGATGTTTTATAACTATCTTAGTATTATTACTTATAGTTAATAATTAAATTACTAATACTATCCTAATAATATATATCTTTACTATTTATATATTTCTACTAATCTATAATCTATTACTTATATCTATTCTTAGTAACTATAGATTATAGATTACTAATCTATTAATCTATAATTATTTTCTATCTATATACTTAATAGATTAGGGGATTACCTACGTATCCTAATTATAAGTAGTTTCCTAATTAAAGTTATTACCCTACTTATCTTATACGTTATTAGTACCTAAGTTAAGACTAATTAGTTCTAGCTTAATTTCTCTTATTACCTTTATAACAACTTTATATTTTTATCTATAAAGCTTATCCTAGGTATCTCTAACTACTTTTATTATAGTAATCTAGTATTTAGAGATTATACTCTTTATAGCTTCTTTATTACTACTACTAGCTATCTTAGCCTTTACTTTAGCTTCTAATATAGCTTCTATTTTATCTCTTAGTAATACTTTAAATAGCTTATTAACTACTATATCTAGTAGCTAGAGTAGACTTATATATCCTAGAAAGATAACTATAAAAGTAACTTAGTTATTTCTAAGTTATACTCTTAACTTATTTTATAGAAAGTAGTACTATCTATTATAAGTAAGCTCTCTTTACCTCTAAAGCTTAGTACTAACTTAGTATTTATCTACTTAAATAGTAGCTCCTTATTATTATAAGTAGTAGCTAATAACTTAATAGATACTTAAAGGTCTTAAAGATAGCTCTTTACTATATAAATCCTATTACCCTCTATTTTATAGAAAATTAACTATAGCTTAATATAAGGCTCTCTATCTATATAGATAGTTAATACTAACATAGCTTAGTACTTTATCTAGTTAGAGTTCTCTACTTAAGCTAATACTATATAGTTCTTTTTAAGATAGTAAGTATAACTATTAAAAAATTTAAATAGAAGTAGAACTTTATCTATATTTATAATATAAGATAGTTAAAAGTACTAAATTATATAAAAACTTATTACTATAATAGAGTTTTAATAAATAAATTAGAGAAAGCTATTTACTAGCTTCTTGTAGTAAAGTAAGAGTTACTAGCTAGTATAAGTAAAGTACTTCTAGCTTATATCCTATCTCTAGTAAAAATTCTAGAACTAGCTATTTAAGAACTTAAAGTTACTTTATCTCTCTAAGTTAGTATTTATATAAGGTTTTATATATAAATACTAATATTACTAAATAAAAGTAACTTATTACTATATATTATATAGTATAAGATCTTCGCTTACTACTAAAACTAGAATTAAGATACTTTCTAGCCTATCTACTTCTACTTAATAAACTACTAGAAGAGCTTACCTTTAAGCTCTAGTAGCCTCTTAAGCCTTTACTCTAATAATACTTCTTATTAGCTTTACTTTAAGCTTATTATATAGTACCTAGCTACTTATATATTATTAACTATACGCGTAAGTACTTTAAAGTAGTAGCTAGCCTCTTTTACTATTAGTAGCTTTATATAGCTATTTTACTTAAAGTTAAGTAAGTAATACTACTTCTACTTTATACTTAGCTCTACTTCTAGCTTATATATATAGTAGTATATAAAGTACTTAATAATCTCTTTTTTCTTTCTAGCTAATATAAAATAGTAGACTTATTTACGTAGTAGATTAGGTTTATATAGAGTTTTAGTACTAAGTAAATTAGTAATAGATTGTTTTTTATACCTAGTTTAGATATTAAGAGAATACTAAGAGTTAATTTAACTAGGTATAAGCTAAGTAAGTAGTATACGTAGTATATAAGCTATTTTAGAGGTAGTAAATTAGGTAGTAATTAGACTTAAGCTAGTACTTAATACTAGCGTATCTATACGTAGTATATACGTGTTCGCGTAATATACGCGAATACTAAATCTTACTTATCTTTAACTTAGTATAACTTTACTAATATAGCTCCTACTTAAAAACTTTAAAGTAATATAGATTTAGAAGCTCTTATACTATATATTTTATATATAAAAAAAAATTATATTATATATTATATTTTAAAATATAATATATTTAAAAATATACTATAAAATACTTATAAAATACTTAAAAGTAGTATAACTTTTTAATTACTTAGAAATAGTAAAAGCTTTCTATTTATAAATTATATATTAGATAAAAATAAAAAACTTTATTATATAAAGTTATTTTATTTAAAATTATCTAGACTAATTATATAACTTTAAATAATATAAGTTTTTTTTTAAAAGTATAAATATAGAAATTTCTTAATAACTCTCTTAATTATAGTATAAATTAAAAACTTTTTTAATATAATTAAAGGCTATATATATAGCTTTATATAACTAAAATTATTATAAAATTTATATAAGTATTAAGAAAGTTATTAATCTTTAAATAATAAATTTTATTATTTTACTTTCTTAATCTATTATTCGATATTAGAGTTATAATATTGTATAATTTTATTAGATATATATTTAGAGTATAATATAAGTTTATAATTAAAATTTAAAAGAATATAATTATAAAATAAAATAGATATAAAGATTTAAAGTATTTAAAAATTAAAAAATTAATTTTATATATAAAAGTATATATAATACTAATAATATTATAATTTAAGTTTATAGAAATACTTAATAATATATATTTATATAGTTTAAAGAGTATTTAGATACTATAATTTATAATATAAAACTTATTATATATTATAATATATATTTCTATAATATATTTTATTTAGCTTTTTTTTTAAAAAAAAATTAGAATTAGTTTAAATATAATCTTAAATACTTATTACACTATTTTAAACTATATATATTAGTATTTCTACGAACTTAAATTATAGTATTATTAGTATTTTATATACTTTTATTTATAAAATTTATTTTTTAAATTTTAAGTACTTTAAATCTTTATATCTATTTTATTTTATAATTATATTCTTTTAAATTTTAAATATAAACTTATATTATACTCTAAATATATATCTAAAGAAATTATACAATATTATAACTCTAATATTAAGTAATAGATTAAGGAAGTAAAATAATAAGATTTATTATTTAAAGTTTAATAACTTTCCTAATACTTATCTAAATTTAGTAATAATTTAAGTTATAGAAAGCTATATATACAGCCTTTAATTATATTAAAAAAGTTTTTAATTTACACTATAATTAAGAAAGTTATTAAGAAATTTCTATATTTATACTTTTAAAAAACAACTTATATTATTTAAAGTTATATAATTAGTCTTAATAATTTTAAATAAAAAAACTTTATATAATAAAGTTTTTTATTTTTATCTTATATATAATTTATAAATAGAACGTTTTTACTATTTCTAAGTAATTAAAAAGTTATACTACTTTTACGTATATTATAAGTATTTTATAGTATATTTTTAAATATATTATATTTTACAATATAATACATAAAATGAATTTTTTTTATATATAAAATATATAGTATAAGAGCTTCTAAATCTATATTATTTTAAAGATTTTAAGTAGGAGCTATATTAGTAAAGTTATACTAAGTTAAAGATAGGTAAGATTTGGTGTTTAGCGTGCATTGCGCGAACACGTGTATACCGCGCACAGACACGTTAGTAGATGCGCTAAGACAGTGTCACAGCAGGTTTTATATGTGAGACGGTCTAATATCATCACTTACTTGGCACGCTTTGTTATTAGCGCGCTTAGGTTTGATCAGCAGCTAAAATCATAGCCCCTACTAGCGGATTGCCACTCTAGCAAATTTTTACGGTAGGTAGTATGGTGGCGGAATCAGCCGGGGTTCTCGCAGGGATCCGGAGCAGAAGAGGGACATGAGTAGAGAAGGAAGCCAGCATACTTGGGCATTGTAGAGTAGAGGGAGCTCTACCCACTTCTCTACCCTACCCAGGTAGAGGAATGGTCTCCTCTACCCTACCCGGGTAGAGTGGGTAGAGTAGTGGGTAGGGTGTAGAAATTACTATTTATGGATAGCGGGTTTCCCAATTAGGAATAGTTCTAGTCAAGACATGGGCGATCCAACAAGATCACTAGTCAACACAATATATATTAAGCAGAATCAATAAAATTAGGTGACTTAAGGGCTTTAGCATCCACAATCCTACAATCTTATCAAATGATAAGATCTAATTGACTAATCAGGGGTGGGTAGAGGTGGGTAGAGCTCCCTCTACAATGCCCAAGTATGGTGGGCAGCCCGCATCATATTGATTTCCAACGGCAAGATTTGTGCCAACCATATTATTGAAACCAATCCTGGCAAGCGTCCGGTCACTTGGGTTGTACTGTGGCCAGCCATCTTGGTATGTAGTGAGGCCGTTGACTGGGTCTTTGGCAAATGCTGCCCAGGCACCGCGCATGTACTTGCTAATAGCAACCTGCTCTGGTGTACTCCTCTCTTCCATTATACAGAGCTCCTCCTCACTGCCACCCTCCACGCTGCCATCCTCCTCAACGCCTTCTTCCCTTTCCGCACCCTAGCCACCAGACATCACTCCACCACCCGTCTCGCCTTCCATCAAACCTATCTCAGAGTTATTAAAAGCGTAACGCCCAGGGCGTCCATACCAAGCCCGCAGGCATTCGCTCGCCTCAATTATATCCATCTAGAGTCGAGAACGACAATCCGTAAGGAGGAGCTTAGCACTACTAAATAGACGTTCGCAATCATCTATCCGCATATCGTGAGATGCAGAAGTCGGACTGTCACAGTGAGACTGTTAACATGGATTTCTCGGGGGCAACCATCATCACCGACAATTGCTACAGCACGGCTGAATTCAAGGTAAATCTGGGACAGATAAACGTATCAGCATCCTGCAAACAAGCTGCCGAATCATTCAACAAAACGGCGAAGTCGGGGAAGCTTGACGAAGGGAAGTACTAGCTGCTTGACGCGTAGTCATGCAAAACTAACACAAGAGCCAGGGCTTGTGAGCGAGACACGTAAGGGCATCTATCGTCTTGGAGGTCGTAAGCCACGGACTCCAGGTAAGAGTCCAAGCAAAAACTCTCATCAAGCTTGCAACGAATTCGTCCACTGGAGCGTCCGGGTTATCCTGCAGACTCAACAAGGGAGTGGAAAACTGGCTTGGCGATGGAAACGTCAAGTATGTCCTGTAATGCAGCGACGCGCTATGCTTCGAATCGGAGACGACGGAAGACCATTCTGGATCAACCCCATAGAACTCATGGGAATTTTGCAAGAGGTATATAGAACCGGAGAAACTCCAGTTAAGCTCGTGGAACTGTATGAGGACTACTATTCCAAAGCCGAGGAGCGGATTGTGCGCAGGTGGATGGACGAAGCCCCCAAGGAACATGAGTTCCCGGCGTTTCTCAGGCCACTGCTGGATCAAATCAAGAACCCCGAGAGCCTCTATGTAAACCGCACAGTGAGAGATCTGATAAGGGTAGAGAACCTGGTTCACTGGTACGCTGCCTGGAATCTGAAACAGTGTGGCAAATAGTAAATCGATAAATCATGATACGATTCATTGGTCGGGTTCTGATAACCAGGGCAAGCGAGAAGAGGCTAATAAATTATACTCCCAGCTCCTCTTCGCATTTCGAATTCCTATCCACATCCGGCATGCTGACGCGACCTACTAGTTACGGCACTCGACTGCATGGTCGAAGTTGCGGGCAGACCCACTTGTTCGTGCGGTTTGCAGTGCTTGAAGGAGCGTATGCTGTCGTTCGCAAGCTCATCTAGCCAGGCCTAACGAGCTTACGCTTTTGCCGTGTCGAGACGATGCAGCGACTGTGAAAAGATTAGTATGAGCAATGTGAAGGTTGTTCGTAAGCATTGTAATGGCGGTGCGCACAAGCTGCCGAGCAAAGCTCGAACCGCAGACAGGTATATCACACTGATACAAAGACTTTGCTATTTATGTTTTACCTCCTGTATCGAGGAGCCTTTCCCTTCAAGGTATCGCTGGCGGAGCCTCTTCCACTCTTCCATCTGCTCAGCACCCCACTCCTGATAACCTAGAGCCTTTCGCAATTCGGGCCAGTAATCAACACGCCCTGTGCTGAAGACTTTGCATTCTTCCTCTTCCGTACCTTCACAGATTTGATATATCGGGTTATAGTGCGCCAGCCTTTGATACACACTTCCTCTGTACCTCCTGCTAGCCAGGAAGGTGTGACGTGGGACTTGTGATCGCCCCCTCGTCCACGTTTCTGCAGCAGGCAGGAGCTCATTCTCGAAGGAGAGAGATCGCAGAGACCTGCGCCGCCCCCTCACTTCTTCGCATAAGCTGCCCATTCGCGCCATCACTACACGAGGCAGACTCGAACCCCTTGTCTCCCCTAAAGCTGGTTGATTGCTGTAGCCCCAAACTAAGGAAGACTTGGGTGCTGTTGTTCCAGGCCCCTGAAAACCCATAGTGACACCCACCAGGATAGGGTAGAAGCCACCAGGGCCTGCGCCTCTCGCCGAAACACGCCCGTGAGCTGTAGTCATGTTCTAGACTTGACGGCTGTGTCTCACTATTCAGCTCAGTTCGGATGAAAGCTATTTCCGGAATGGGGTCAACAATGCATGACGGTCTACCTTATCTATGCCTCTGCTGCAGACAGGGTTCATGCTAGGAAGCATTGGTTCCGAATCCTGGATATACATTCACCTGTCTTGCGGCTCTTTCCTTTCCCCTGCCGTGTAAGGCGGACACGAACCCCTAGTCTGAATAGCAAGCTCCATGGCTGCGTCCCGTCTCTCGGCAGCAGCAGTGCTATAGAAGTCAATGTCTAACATCGTATGACTATCCTCGCCATGAGGTACGCGCCGCTGTCTCTAGAGGAGAGATTGGCCAGGCCCTGGCTTCGAAGCATGAACGGGTTGCTGGCATCAGCAGATAGCGCTGCATGCTGTTAGGCCGCGATGCACACTGCCACAAGCTGATTGAATCCTAGCATTTGAATTGGAAGCTAATCCGTGGAGGAGAGACTCTGTAGAGGAGAGACTCCGCCAGTTTCATCTAAAATCAATATGAGCCTATTAATAGCGACATGGAAATGCACCACTTGTCCCAAGTTGCCAAGTGGTTATCTACTAAATAATCATCACAGGTGGTGGGCTCTTACTAGTCTTATCCCAAGTGGTTATCTACTAAAATAATAATCCAAGTTGGTAGGCTCTTAGTAATCTTATCCCAAGTAGTTATCTACTAAATAATCATCCCAGGTGGTGGTTTCTTTCAGTCCAAGGTTGAGAACCAGTCAGCGAGCGATGTCCTTTTCCCTTCAGAAAGCAAAGTTGCGGCGTAGAAGTCTTTTAGAGCAAGTTCAATCTTTTCAAGCTCGAACCAGTGCTGTCCATCAAGTTTGAAATTCGCAATCCCATGAGAGCCTTTCCCAGGTACGTGGCGAGCGGAGAAGATCTCTAAACGCTCTCGAACATTCAATGCACGTGTGATTGAATGAAACCATGAATTCCAGCGTGTCGAGTTGTTCTGGATAAGCTCGAGCCCATCAAATTCAGAGAGATCTCCTCCGATAACTATTGCAGCAAACTCCTCACGGCGTTGTGGAGTAAGCCTAATGTATCGTACTAGGTTGTGAAGCCGACCCAAACATCCAAATTTCCTCCAGAGCCCTTCTACTTTGGCATAGTCTCCGCGCTGATAGTGCTCTTCAAGCTTTGCAAGATGCTTCTCACAGTCCCGGCCCATAAGAAACGCCTGGCAGCAATGGTTGATAATATGGCCCAAGCAGCGCAACCGGCGATGGCGGCGTTGTTTCAGCTTCATCCACGGGCAGACCTCCTTAAGTATGAATTCAACGGCGGTATCATTTGATGAGGCATTATCCAGCATGAAGTATCCAATCTGGTCCCACGGGGTGAGATGATGCAGGATTAGGGTGTTGGACGAGTTTTTAGACGGACGGGGGGACCAGGTGGGCTGCGAAGAGGCGTGTGACGTTTGCCGTGGGGCCACCAAGATATCAGAAATAAACACGAACAAAACTCAAGGCAAGACGTTGGTAATAGTCATAAATTGATAGTCGTTCAGCCCGGTACCGCATCCAACTTCTCCTGTATCTTCTTCATGAAATCATCTTTCGCCCACTTCAAGATTCGAGCCAGGCAGTACACTAGCTCCCGCACATCGCGTTGATGTGTCGTGCGCCACGCCCTGATATTCTGCATATGGGTCGCCTCCCCAAGTTTGAAATGCACCCACAACTCATGTACTGGGCCCTCGGTCGTGATGGAGAAACAGAGCCGGGGGGCTGCTAGAGATGCAGGTGTCATGGGCAGTGCAGCCTGATTCTCGAGATCATCCAGTATTTTAGCATACAAGCGGCACCAATAGCAGCTTGATTCTGCGCAGCCACTAGACCCCCATTCAGGCTCAACCCCTTCGTCTCTGCAATTAAGAAGGGAAAACGCAGGCCCATGGCAGCCGTATGCGGGTCGCTCAGTATCGATCCAAAGCTTTGGTGTTTGGCTAGCCGAACTCGATGCGTTGGCGCAAAAGCCCTGTCTTTAAGCCCTACTACGATGTCTGGCTTTGGTGTTGAAATGTAGAATGGGTCGGCAGCTTCGGTGCTGGTCGTATAAGCGATGGAAGGTGTGTACGGTCGCAGCAAAGGCACTGGCCCTAGAAACCCGGATGCTGATTGTAAATCGAAGTCGGGGAGCGCAGATTGCGGCTGTGGAAAGCGCGGTGTTGACGCGCCACTTTCATCGTCAGGTTGGGCCACGCCAGGCAGCGAGGGCTTGAGGTCGGCGTTCCAAACTAGAGGGAGTATCAGCATCTCAGAACAGTGCTCCAGACACGGCTAGCGAACTCACGCTTCTCTGATGTATGGCATTGGACGTTGCCTTGCGCTAAGTCACCCATAAGACTAAACAAACTAGCTTTCTAGTCCCCTTTGAGCGAACAACTTCTTGCGTTATGACGCGACTAGTCTAGGAACCTTTTCACATAGGTCGCCAGCTGCGACCCGTGTTCTGTTGTACTAATCACGTCCTCCAAAGACTCAGCTTCTAGTATATATCGCACTCTGCGTTCAATCTCCTGCGGGAGTTCGATTAGGTCGTCAATAAGGACTCCAGCGTAAGACATGTTCTGTGTACAGTACGTTTGCGGCGACGGTCGCTTGCTAGGACTAGGCGTTCGAGATGCACGTGCAGAATGCTTAGAGGGGCGTCTCCCACGGCGGGACGACACAGATGCGCTTCGTGGTGTTGGTGGTGCGGCCATCATGTCAGGATCGCTGTCAGCCGGGCAGGTCTCGAGCCAGTACTGTATTAACAGTGCGCGCTCGTCTAACACAGGCTACTGTGTATTCTTAAGCGCTTCCTCCGTGAGTGCGAATAACTGTGAGGACGCATGCGATAGCTGTGACGTTGAGTTTGATGAGTTCGATAGGTTCGAAGGGGGCAGAGATATACAGCGTGTCTTGGGGTTGACATGTCGCGTTTTGCGACGCTTCGAAATACAGCCGGGACATCGTGATTACTGCGCGGCGTCGACATTAGAGACTAAGCACTTCATAGTTACAAATGTGTTACGAAAGGCTAGAGGCTTATTAGGTTGTATAAGCGCGCCATTAAGGGTAGCAGCTCGTGGTGTTGTAAACGTTTCGACGATCATAACAACCAGGAAAATCTCGGGCATTAGAGGTTAGCTACCAGTATCTCCAGTTGCCAGCTCGGCTCATCTAAGTGGGGTTACTCAGCCCAACTTCTTAGCGCCAAGTTTAATCCACCAAATGCCGCCTTTATGACGTTCCCATCTGCGTCTCTATCGTTAACGAGGTCTATTTGTCTGAAGATATGATTGCGGAAGCCTTCATACCCAGCGCCCAGTTGCTCAAGAGCAAAAGGTTGCGCATAGGTGCGGCTGTGTACAGTATTCCACTTGTTGCGGCCTCCAACAACGATATGTTAGATTTCGTCAGTTGGCGTGTGCGATCATGGTTCCGCGCACCGGCGTTCGGCAGATCTCTTGAGGAGTTACCGATGTTGTTCCGGGCCAACCTCCTTGGTCTGCGCGTCCAGTAAATGCCATCGGCGAGCCCGGAGCAGGGGAGAGGGGGGTTACAGGACCGCACATGCTGGTATGGCTATGGGCTGTAGCTTCCTTCGAACAGTATATCGTCGCCCGTGTTTTCGCGTCCGTACCCGGGTAGCTTGCTAAGTTTTGAAATGTGTGTTACGAGATCGCTCTTGCCTCGATCGTGGTTCGCTCGCAGCTTCGAGACGGCGCTAAGGAGGATTTGAGGAGGAGTATTCAGGAAGCCCGTTCGCTCGAACTCGTTCGGCTTTGACTTTCCAAAGTCAAACTGGATGACCCCGCTATGGCCCTTGCCCGGTTGGCTGACCACAATGTCCCCAGTCGAATATCTTCCTCTGCGCTGGGAACACCGCCTCCGATTCCAACCATTAGTCCAAATTGAATCGCCCGAAAAGTTGACTTCATCTGCTTTGCGACCACCGCAGCAGAGTTGGTGCCGGTCTGGCCTGCGGGCAGACACGCAAGGACGACATTGTGCTCGCCAATGCGCCCGAGAGTGTAAATATTTGCATCGTCATGGTCTCGAGGGAGGTCTTGGTGCTCTTCGTCAAGCAGTACCTGCGCCGCCGTGAGCTCGACTGGCAACTTTATGGATAGGAAGCGTACTGAGCAAGCCGGGCACACTCCTACATATTGTTCCTTTACAAATGCATCATCAAGCACGGATTGTTACAGAGAATACGTGAAAGAATTCCCAGCCTGTATACCACAAGTCAGAGGGACCGCGAATCTGGTGGGACAAATGAAGTTCTTCATCGACTCAACGGACCAAACTTACCCAGGATTTGTTCTAAGTTGACAGGAGCTGGTGTAAAGAGCGGAGGGTAAAGACAATGTAACGAACTGTTGTGTCTATATACCACTTCAGCACATGTACTTATTAGGTTGCGTTGTATGACATTGTTGCTGGCGCCAAGCTTGTTGTTTGCGCGATCCTCCCATATCTCTACTCATGATGGTAGTATGCTGAAATATGGTTAGTTCAGACTGCGTTTCCCCATTTCCCCATGTTCCGGAAATGACAACCAAGCGGAATACGGATTGATTGATGCGTCCAAGCTTCAAGAGTTAATCTCGAGTGTCAAGATGACATTTGAACGTGGCGTGGTGTTTGTTGCAAAACCCAGCCAAGTCATCAAGGCTGAATACTATCAGAACGTGCGACTGACAGCAAGACGAGGACGAGGATCCTGAGTTCGCGATTCTCCGTGGGCCACGGAGGACTTTGCTGATACATTCGAAGACGAATCATTTCGCGATCGTGCACCAAGGTTTGGAGTTGGTGGATGTTGACTAGATCCTCGTCTGACAGCGTAGGGATCGAAGCGGTCTTCGTTCTTGACTAGTCCGACACCAGGTACTTTCTTCTGAAGTTTTGCAATCTCCTGCTCCTTGCCTTGATGCCGGTAGATCATGTTGAGCAAGTCGGCCGTTGCTACAGTACGTGAATCGCTCAATGGAATAATCTTGCTCTTGATCACCTGGTCCAGAATCTCTTTGCAATAAGCCTCTGCCTCATCCAGTCTACCAAGATTGTACAGTATCTGCGCGTACCCATATTTGTTGTGAAGCGAGTCAGGGTGATCTTTTTTAATGGCATCAAGTAGAGGTCTTACTGTCTCTTCAGCTTTCTCCCATCTTTCTGACATGAAGTATGCTTTCCCGAGGTTGGACCGTGTCAGAGTCATTCCCACATGTTCCTCTCCTAAGGTCCTTTTGACAATCGGAATGATGTTCTCCAGCATATTTGCGGCATCATGTGAGCGGCCAAGCTCGACATAGACTTTTGAAAGATCGTTCACTGACCATAGTGTGTAGGCATGTTCCTCTCCAAGTATTCGTCTTCTTGCATTGAGGACGTTCTCTACCAATATTCGTGCCACACTGAGGTGCTTCTTTCTCGCGCATAAGAGCATGCCGAGCTCATTTCTGGTCATCAGTGTGTCGGGATGGTCCATTCCGAAGAATCGCTTTTGTAACTTCAGCACCCATACTAGAAGTTCCCAGCTCTCTTCTTCCTTGCCAACATGGAAGTAAGTGCGAGCCAAGTGAAACATGGCTTTCAGAGTTTGGGGATCAACAGTCCCAAGGCGCTTAGCCAGACCATCTACAGCGCGCTTTCCGCAATGCTCCGACCAGCTTCTTTGTCCTGCAAGCCACAGACTTTGTGTGATTTCTCCTAAAGCGATACAGTATGGAACATGTATAGGCTCCCAGATTGGCCACACAGTCCATTCAGCGAAGCTGGGGCGGCGCCATCGCAGTAGATCCAAGACTTCAATCTGCGTCTCGATAGCCTCTTTGACTTCAAACAAATTCCACAGTGATTGGCCCTTGTTGATCTTAGCGCGAACGGTATCCTCGTGTCCTTTCCCCAACGATGACACTCGAATATCGACTACTATGTCCTGCAATCTGCGGGCACTTTGCCATAGGCCATTCTCTGCATACACTTTCGCGAACAGTTCCATCTCTGTTGCGCTGTATATCGTGTCTCGAGTATTTTTGGGCTGAGATTCGTGGAATCTGAGGCATGAACCAATATGAGGAAGGAGGAGTGCTCGAAAGGATCGTCTCGAGGCTTCTAGTTCGGTCGTAATGCAATGTGCTAGAATCGCCATTGTGCACCGCAACCATCGTTTCTGGTCATCCTCACCGAGCCTATCTCTAGCCCAGTTGTGGACTACTGGATGCATGGTACAAGAACCCTTGCTCGGTTCATAATCGATGATAGAATGATCACATAAAACACGAATTGCTCTCCGGAACCGAGCCTGTGCCTCTTCGTTCCACACAGGCTGGAGGACATCTGGGCAATGCTTCAGAGGAAAGTTTGGCTCCCTCAAAATATGCCATGATCTCTGGAAAATGTGTTCAGGGATTGATTCGTGATGCATGAAGGCGAAAATATGCATCAGGCCTACAGCATCCCGGTGTTCTATGGATGCACGACCCACGATTCTTTGGAAAGGTATCTCCCAAGTCGTGATGATATTGACCTCATCTACGCTTTTGACTCTCGAGTGACTTAACATATTCTTGCGCTGTGGTAGATAGTATTTCAAGTATCTCTCCAGCGTATATATATTGCGACGGATTGTTGCCCCAGCATGCGCAATTGCCAAGGGTAAGTAGCCAAGTTCAATGGCAATGCCTTCGGCAAGCTGCCATCTTCCTGGAGTCGTCGGTTGCGAGGACCGTTTCCGATCTGGATATGCGGCCTTCAAGAGGAGATTTATGGCGTCATGTGGTTCCATACCACGGAAGCGCAGATGATTCCCAGCTGTTGAATACTCAACAGCATTTGGATTCCGAGTCGTAATAAGAACGTGGCCGTTACCCTCGCTTGGAAAGTAAGAAGATGCATCTGCATCTGGATCGTCCGCATTATCAATGATCAAGAGCCACGGCTCTTTGCATTGGGATAACCAATGAATAGCAGAGGCCATGGAAGGTCCTCGACCTAGCTGGGTGCCAATGAATGCGAAGCCGGATTCCAGACTCTTTTCGCTGCTAGCGTCCACCCAGAAGACTCCCCAGTATCTGCATGAGTCAAGTCAGTACGAGTTGTCATGACTGTAGCTCTGATGACTAGGGCGCTTACTTCTCTTTATTATCTTCTGCGTACTTCAAGCAGAACTGTGTCTTGCCTGAACCTCCCAGGCCATATATCACCACAACCTTGGGAATGCCGCGGCTATCATATCTGCGAATCGCGCCGAGCATGCCTCTTAGCTCCTGTGCATGCTTCTGTCGACCCGTAAAGTAGGTGCTAGATTTGCGTGGAATGAGCGACCATTGATTGTAAGATGGAGACCCTGCATCGACGTTTGGCAAAGGCTGAAACTGGGATTGATACAATTCATCGGCCGCTTGCTGACGTCTATGTTTCACAGATTCTGCTTCTTGCTGTTGTCTCATCTCAATGAGTGCAGGCGCAAGTCGACAGTAGCGCGAAAGAGCCTCGAGGACTACCAGGAATTTGCGATCCGAAAGCCCTTCAAACTTGGTCATACCTGAATGCGTTGCTAGTAGCCCGCATTTCTCCACATCGTAGCATGCTGGTGAGGCTGATTCCTGTTCGACAACGCAGAATTCCTGTCCATTGTGATGTGTTTCTATAGACTCCCAAAAATTAAATATAGAAAATCTTCCCATCAAAGGCGCGAATTGATCGTTGATCTCATCCAAGATTTGGGAGCCGGTCGTGAGGCTGAGCATGAATTGACTCGGGCCTGAGTTCTCTGTGTCCCGGAGGAAAATTGCCTTATCGTGTATCCCTGCATGAGGTGTGCCGAAGAACAGTATCCCGTAAGTGCAAGTGAAGATGGACCTGAGATGAAGAACCGATGAGTTCACCCGTGACTGGGACAGAGCTAATGCTCTTTTCACCAGAAGTCCACCAAATCCATGGCAGACAAATATTATTGGCCGACTCGACGCATTCTCTAGATCGCGATCCGCATACAACTCAGCCACCAAGTTTTGCGCGTGAGTGAGTATTGACTTAGAGGAGTCTACACCAGGCGATGTAAATGCTTCTACATGATAGCCGTATCTCAGAATTCGACAGTGTGGTAGTTTTGTGGGCAGTAAGTCTCGCAGCCAGGAGACATTGCTGGCAGGTTCTGTCCAGGTGTGCTCATCGTCTTCGAAAATGCCATGAACCGCGACAATACTAGAGATATATCAGTCGCACTGAATTTAGGTGAGCTGGAGAAGAGCATACTCAACAAGCGCTTCAGAAATTCCCTGCGATGGTGGCCGCTGTCCAGCGATCAGAGTGATTGTCATGATACCATATTTGACACATATCGTACAGTCGTGAGGTGGAGAGAACCATGGGGGAGGGTCACTCTAAACCATCGTTCGGCCGGCACGCAAAGCGGGAGGGGAGACACGGGATTCGCCTCGAGATTCGTCTCGAGTAGTATTAGCGCGAAATGTCTGATAGGGGTATCATGTGTCTGCGCTCCTCTTTCATTGGCCGTGGAAGCGCCGCGCAATATGCTCATGATTGCAGGACACCAACAGGCTTCAAGGACACCCCACTTGCGCTCCCTTGTGTCGACATTAGCCTGGTCTTGGCGAGTGGTTCAATGCTCCTCATGGACAAAATTAGGCGCCGCTAGGATGAGTTTGGAAGATTGAAGCGTGGAAGGATTTGCCAGGTATCAGCTTCAGCCGCTCGCTTGGATGTGCTTGCGCCGGGAGCTCTCGTGCAGCTTGTGAGACGTTTTTTCGTACACCACCTCCCTCAGGTAGGCTTTGCGAACGTCCAATAATTATATTGTATGCATCACAACAACCGTCTCTAAAGCACACTTAACAACGAATATTGTAGTCCAACCAGGTCCATTTATGTTGTGTGATTGATCTTTCTCACATCCCGAAGACTCCAGCCAAAGATGAGGCTCGGCACACTCATTCTCGCTGGGTTCACGATATTCGCGGCAATTGTGGTCCAGTATATATTCCAACGGAAGAGGCGAGCGGTATAACTTTCACCATGTTGCAGTTTTGAAGCTCTTCTGACAGTAGAGTAGGAAGATGAAGCCATCAGTCAACGTTATGGTTGCCAGCCGGCTCCCAGGCTTCAAAATCAGAGACCTTTCGGAGTCGATCGACTCGAGCAGATTTTCCGTGCAGATGCAGAGTCACGATTGATGGAACTCTTCCTCTTCCATTTCCGGCAGACTGGTAGTACGCTTGAACAGAAGTTTCTGGGTACTAAAGCGTACGGCACGATAGAGCCAGCGAATCTTGAGGCGATCTTCTCGACTAGTTTCAAAGGTGCGCATAGTTACATATAGCATGGAGTCTTGCTAATGATATCTAGATTTTGGAATGGGCCCTCGTCGAGACATCACCTTTCCAATGTTCGGTGACGGCATCTTCACCCAAGAGGGAGCTGAGTGGAAGCACTCTCGGGATATCCTCCGACCGCAATTGCAACATAAGCAATATGAGAATCTCGAGGTATTCCGGCCCGCAGTAGACGATTTAATAGACCTTCTCCAAGAGAGCAACGGAACGGTTGACTTGCAACCTCTTTTCTTTCGCTTAACGCTCGACACGACTACTGCTTTCTTGTTCGGTGAATCGGTTCGTAGCTTAATCACGCCAGAAGCGATTGAAGAGAATACGTTCGCCAATGCTTTCAACACCGCTCAACAGTGGGTGACGAAGAGGTTTCGACTCCTTGATCTCTATTGGCTCATCAACGGAAGAGAATTTCGACAGGCCTGTCATGACGTCCACAAGTTTGCCGATCAGATCATTGATCGTAATCTTTCCTCCGAGCGCTCTGCAAATGGAGATTCAGGGCGATATGTCTTTTTGGATACTGTAGCAAAGAACACATCGGATCGAGATGCACTTAGAGGCCAGATAATCAACCTCCTAGCTGCTGGTAGAGATACAACAGCCTGTCTTCTTTCCTGGACGTTGTGAGTCACAAGTCAACGCATTCTATCTAGTCTACCACTGATATTTGAGCTGCAACAGCTTTCTACTCGTCCGCCACCCAAAAGTCATGGAAAAGCTACGCGCAGAAATCGCTTCATCATGCACAACGGACACTCCGCTGAACCGAGACGATCTGAGAAGAATGCCATATCTGAACAATGTGCTCAAAGAGAGTAAGAGATATTCCTCAAAGTGAGTTTTCTCACAATACTAACTTGCCCAGCTTTACGACTTTATCCATCCGTTCCCGTAAACACGCGCACCACAACGAGAACCACGGTCCTCCCAACGGGCGGGGGGCCAGATATGAAATTCCCAGTCCTCATACCCAAAGGAAGCGCCGTGGCATTCAGCGTATATTCCATGCACCGACGGCCGGATCTCTACGGAATGGACGCCGAGCTGTTCCGCCCTGAGAGATGGGACGAAGAGATGCCAATGAACAACAACCCAACGAATGCAAAATGGGGCTATCTGCCATTCCACGGGGGTCCTAGAATCTGTCTTGGGCGTGAGTTCTTTGAACCAGAAAAGAGAAACTGGAACTTGATAATGCTGACAACTTATTTTAGTCGACTTCGCGCTCACCGAAGCTGCATATGTGACTGTGCGTTTATTACAACGTTTTCCATCTATCAAGCTCCCAGAGGGAGAGTTAGTTCAACTGGTAGGCGTGGAAAAACAAACGATGACACTCGTGATTTCTATCAAGGAGGGATGCAAGGTTTGTGTAAGCTAGTTTCATATCTACCGTCAATGGGGTGTTAGTCTGAGCAATAAGCTTCGGCCTGATGCACAAGGAAAGATCATACTGTGTTTCCAACCCACGCTTCACTCCTGCATCAGCTCTGCAGCTTCGTTCCGTCGCTTAGCCTTGAGCATCTCCTGTGCATCGACCCATCGGCTCGAGACTACGTTCGGAGCTTCTTTGGAGTACCGCAGCAAAGCTGAGACCACAAGGCGAAATCCAGGCGCAGACCGGCTCTCAAATTTCACCATGGTGCTATGTCCGTACGGAAGACCCGCTCTTTCAGTGTTATCGAGGATCGGGGCTGCCGAGCTCTCTTCCACAACCTAATACAGTGTTAGCAGCCTGATCTAGAGCGCAGGTTCAGCGAACATGAACAACGTACGTAAGCCAGAGTAGTCCCGAAATTTGTCTTCTCCTGCTCCCAGAAGAAATAGATACGGAAGTTCTTCATTAGCGGAACGAACATATCTGTGATGTTCTGCAATACTTCAGAGCCCTGCGCTAATGCATCCGCAAGTTGGCTCTCGGTATCCACGACTTTGGACGGTGCTAACGCACTGATCATCCGACTACCAACTGAGGCCAGACTGGCTTTGTTACTGCCATTGTGAGGTGTACCAAGAAAAAGAATGCCGTATGTGGAGACGTAGATTGAGTGGAGGTGTTGAACTAATTTGCTAGTTCTGCCTGCAGAATATGCAAGAGCCTGGGTGCATGTCAGTCATAAAGTAGAAAAAGCGCTTCTTGGTGCCGTTCAACTTACCCGTTTGACAATGATACCACCCAATGAGTGACAAATGAATATGATGGGTCGCTGTGAACCTCCTTCAAGCTATGATACACTTGAGAAGCTGGCCTGCCGAGGTTGACACTGAACTTACTTCGCGATCGGCCACCAACTCTGCCACAAGCGTGTGAGCATGCTGCATGATGCGGTCCGAGGACGTCTTCCCCAGAAGTGCTGCAACTGCGGCGTTGTAGCCAAAAGTCAAAATGCCGGATTGTTTCAGGTATCCAGGCAACAGATCTTCATCCTCAAGCCAGCATTTCTTGGTTTTTTCTGTTGTCCATGTTTTGAGGGGATGACCATTGAGCCCGTGTACTGCGACGATGCTGATTGATTATGAACATGAGATTTCACGAGCAAACTGGCGACTTACTCAACGATGGGGTCGCTTCCTCTGTACACTTCAATAAGTCCTGTCGATGCATCCATGGCAAGGCTGATACAATTCTGATTTAGAAGTGCTGCACGAGCACTTTTGTGAGACGGAATTTTCGGAAGTCAGGCTTGGAAATGGGGAATCTTACTGACATCCCAAGTGCAGTCGACACATGGGCGAGGACGATTTAAGAAACATTGCAAAAGACAGCACACCTGGGGCAAAACAGGTTGTACAGCGGCTGGAGAGCAGATGCGATTGGTTGAGCATTGTGCTGCGCCGCCTCCGTTGTATCTGCATATCATGCGGCAGGAAGTGTATAGCCGCCCGTGGGCGCAGGAGCCAACATGGCCAGTAAATGAGGTGTCGGGGTGATATCGCCTGCGTCAACAATGGCCGACTGGCTGCCACGCTCCCCGGGTAAAGATTCTGGCTCCGTGAATGATCGCGAGAGATGATGGCTTTCCAAGTCTTGCGAAAGTCCGGATTCCTCTGGGAGCAGCGGGACTTCAAAGTCGAAATCAGATGGGAGCTCGTCAATGACAGAGCGGATCCCGTCCAAGTGCTTTGGCATCCATATATCATATATCATAGACGTTCTGGGTGAACTTGTATGCCGACCACTTCTCTTTGCCTTCCAGTTCTGTGAAGTCGAAGGTGCGGATGGGGTGACGATAAAAGGCAGTGTCTTTTCCCTTGATCACAGGGTAATGGCCGTAGATTCTCACCGACCGGTGGTCGTGGGAGAATTGAGAAGGCCAGGATTTACCGGTGGAGCTCTTGTTCACGCTTTACGAGCCGGAAAAGCTCGACGATCGCTCTGACTGCAAGGGTCATGCTGTGAGCGTTCTGCCGCCTGCAGCGCCAATATTCTCGTTCCGGAGCGTTGTCATGAGCCGTACAGAGGTGAATAAGTTATCCATCCCAACGATGTGTTTTGGGCTATCAAATGGTACAGTACTAAGACTAAAGTTCTGTCGCGCTAGCGCGCGAACCGAGGCACAACTCGTCAACGCGTTCAAGTAGTTCTCTCCAACACCACTTTTTTCAATCAATATGAGAGCTTTTGGAGTTGAAATTTCTGGGAATCGTGTGCATAGAGGGCAATTATCTGATCGTCAAAGAGATTTTATAGTGAGCCAAGATGAAGCTGGTGCGGGCACCAAAGAAATCGCTGCCGCGTTAGATTGTAGTCAACGCGCTGTTCAAAGAATCCTACAACAGCGCAGAGCGACTGGCACCCACGCCCCAAGCCCTCGCTCAGGCCGCCCACCTATAATCAACCGTCGGCTTAGCCGTCAGCTGCTTGGATTGTCAAGAAATACCCAAAAATCGAGTATCGGAATCTCTTGCAGGACATGGGCCTATGGGGGCTCGACCAGCCACGCCCAGCCATTTCAAAGAAGACTATTCAACGCCACCTTGAAGCGGCTGGTTACCACAAGTTTAAAGCAAAGAGGAGGCCTAAGATTACTCAGAACGCTGCTTTAGAACGGCGGAAATGGGCAGTACAGTGGTTTAATTTCAATTGGAAGAGGCGTACCTTCTGCGGCCACAATCCTGTGATCGAGCGGTCTCGAGCCCTTCTGATTCTCGGCTAGAAGCGTCGCGGCGAGAATTCGTGCTAGGAGCGTCAGATACGGATTCGCAATTGGACGTGACCCAAAACCCAACAACCCCTAGTCTATGTCATAGGCTCCAGCATGAACTCCTGGCGAGGATGCCCGCGCAGACAAGCTTCGCGTGTCGGTGGAGGCTTCACTCGAAAGGTTGCCACGTACATATTTTGATGAAATGCCTACTCATATACATGAATACAGCCTAACTATGCGTGTGGCTATTGTTACTTTGCGATCAGAGGGTCGCGGATGGACGTATATCTCACAGAGAGTGCCTAGAGTTAAGTCTAGGCAGCCGCTTTCCAGGGGAAGCCGCATTCCAACAGGTAATACCAATAAGGCCCTGTTCGGTGCTGCGATTATTTTTGGTGAACAATTTTGGGCACGGGGGTTCCAGATTTTGGGCACGATCACGTGCGTGATATGTAGTATACGCAGAGGAGTTTAGGGTGTACGCGTACAGCAGCCGAGCCACAAAAGATGTGGCTAGTAAAATCTACCCTATACTCTACTCAAAACCGTGCTTTTGGGTGTGGAGATGTGCCATTGGCAAGAAATATTCCTTCGCCAACAGGCAGCGATCTGGGACGATCTTATGGAGTCTGACTTCGTTTCGGAGCGACACTTCACCTCGCTGCACACCTTGGAAGAGTCGGGCGAAGCTATCCTCCGAAGGATGATGAGTTCTGAGCTAGATCTACATCTCTTTCAGCGTTCCACTGTCGACGATCATGTAACGTCCCTCCCCGCGTGCCGGAAAACCCGCCGTGCCGGAAAATACGAGGGGTACTCCGACTTTGCACCACTCAAACACTGCACACACTTTAATATCTATTATATTTTCACATTACGCATGTGCTATAGGTGATTCTAAACATGCAGGCACCTTCGCACCTAAAAATTACCATCGCGTTGTCGTCGCCGCGCCTGATTTGTAGAGAGCCTCCTTTTGTTGCGAAACCAAGTTCTCCTACTACAACACTATTATCACGCTCTTGCCACTATTAAAACTTGTAGAATAGTTTTATCTAAACTTGTGAACTACTTTATAATGCTTAAAAGCTACTATCAGCGTTGTAGCTGCTATCGCACGAAGATTTACGCAAGGTCGCCACGTGTGTTAGTACCTTCAATGAAATTAAGCATCAATATAGGCTAGTGCGATACTATCCGCTGTCGTGCGTAACTAGCATTGTATAATATACTTAGATTGGTTAAGCGCGCTTAGCCTGTAGCTATGCAGAGCCCTAGCACGAGCCGACCCTAGCCTAACTCTTTAGCCGTGCCTACGGAAATCGCTACCTTGCAAGGGTCTGTCTAGAGTAGGGTCAACTATCCTCCCTACTAGTATATTCGTCTACTTTTTAAGATAAGTATAATTAGTTAGTTGCTTACAAATTCGCCTCTTACTATAGTATAACAATTATATCTTAGCTTTACTACGCTACACTATATACTATATAATTAGCCTCTTCTATATCTAGCTAAGCTTATTAACTCTCTTAAAAACTAATATATAGTAGAATTACATCCTAGTAGTTTAGCGCTCTCTTACTTTTAGATATAATTCTTTAGTATAGCTTAGTGTCTTATATACTTGCTAACATTAGTAGCAAGGACTAATATTCTTATTAGATAGGTAAGTTACGCTATATTATAGCTATAACAAGAGAAAACTAACTTAAACTAATTAGCCCTACTATAGATAACAACAGCGCGTATAACCTATAGGGCAACAAACTTAACTAAGAGACTAACTACAATAGAGATACATAACAAATTTACAATTCGTAATCTTAGTAAATATAAAGTATAAAGCTAAGTACGTAATAAATTTATAATTTACGATCTTAGTAAACGCAAAGTATAAAGCTAGCTAAGAAACCTAAGTATATAGTTAGTAGTAATATATATTATTAAGATAGTATTAGTAATCTAATCTTTAACCTAGAATACTAATACTTAATATTGTATATACAAATTAACTATTATTTATAGTTATTACTAATTACAATATAAACTTTTGTTATTACTTCTTAATCTACTAATACCTAAAAGGTTATTAGGAAGTTAACCCTAGTATACCTATTATACCTTACTAATTTAGTTATTAAGAGGAGTAAAGCGTAAGTAGCGTATAGTCTAGCTAATATAATAGTAGAAAGTTTAACTAAATAAGTAGCTAAAGCACCTAGGAGTAGTTATAAATTAGATAGTATAGTATAGGAAATAATTAAGGATTGTATAAACAAACTAATTAATAATAAAGAAGATATAAAAATAGTAATTAATACTTTAGAAATATAGAATAAAGAACTACAAGACAATATAAAGTAGAATAAAGTATAAATTAAAGCTATTATTAAATAATAAAATTAGATAGAGCTAATTACCTAATAACTAGAAATAAGTGCAATAAAGAAACTACCTAAGATACCTATTCTTAAGAAATTTAATAGAATAAGAGAAAAATTAAGACCTTTTATAGTATTAGTATAACTTTAGATAGATATATAAGTACTATACTTTAATATAGAAGAAAAGAAAGTAATATATATTAGAATACACCTTAAAAAGGATATAATAAGATAGTTTAAACTTTACTAGATAGACTATATAATATATACCCTAATAATATAGAAAGATAAAACTAGAGCTATTTTTAGAAGTTATAAATACTTTACTAGACAAATAAGAGTAGTATTTAGGGATATAGATATTACCTAATAAGTAGAAGAAAAGCTTAAAAGGCTTACCTAAAATAAAAGTATTCTTAAATATATATTATAGTTTAAATAACTATTACAAAATATAGAATAGAATAAATTAGCTCTAATATTATAATTTAAATAAGGACTAAATACGAAGATCTAATACAAAATAATTTATATAGAAAAACCTAGAATACTAAAAGCTCTAAAATAATAGGTAATCTAAATTAATAACAACCTTTAAGAATAGAAAAAGAATAAGTATAGTAGCTAACTAAGGAACTAAGATACTAGAGACCCTATAATCCTTAATACTAATAAAGATAAGAAGAAAAAGAAAAACAAAGACTTTACGTACTTTAACTATAGTAACAAAGGCTACTACGTAAAAGACTACTAATTATAAAAGAAAAAGGATATAGTATATTATAAATATAAGAAACTAAGATACTTTATAAAAGATTATAGAAGTAAAGACTATAAGAAAGATAAGAAAGCTTAGTTAAAAACAACTAAGAAGAAAAAAGAAGTACTATAAGTATAGGCTAAACCTTAAGAGAAAGTAGCTAGGAGTAAAAAAATATAATATATAATACTCTACTAGAGCTTTTGTTATAAAGACAACTACTATATATATCTTTCTAGTAAGTAGAGAGTAAAATAATTCTTATAGAAGAATAGAGTAGTAGTAATAAAAGAAAGAATAAAAGCGTAGCTAGAAGAAATAGCTTACGTAATAGACCTACTAATAGAAGACTTAGAAAGAGAAGAGCCCTAGAACCTATTAATCTAGACTAAAAAACTAGCACTAGATAAAGAGACTACTATAGCTTCTTCTAAAGAACTATAAGAAAGTAAGAAATAAGTTAGTATAAAAGGTATAGAATATACCTAGCTAGATATATAAAGCTATAATAGCTATATAATAATAGATATAGAAGAATAAAATAAATAATAGAAGTTTATTTAAAAATACTTATTAGTTATAAGTATAGAGGAAGTATATAAAGACTAGAAAGAACGTAACCTTAAAGAAATAAAGTTTATACTATTCTAAGAATAAATAAAGTAATATATAGTTATAGTAAAGAGAATACTTATATAGAGAGAATAGTAATTCTTTATATAAAAAACGTAATAGATTAATAAAGCCTATATACTAAGAGTACTAGTAGTATACTATATCCTAATAATAAGAATACCTAGAAAAGATAAATACTAAGAAGGAGATAACAAAATAATAAATCTAAAACATCTAGTATACTTTAGAGTATTATAGATATTATACCTAGATAAGAATTATATTATATACAAGAACCCTAAAGTAAATAATAGTATATAGCCTATAAGAAAAAGAGGCTATAATTATATAAAAGTAATTCTAGTAGAAAATATCTAAGGATAAGAAATAATACTAGAAGAAGGATACGTAGTAGTAAAGCCTAGACTAAAATTATCTAAAAAATACGTCTAAGAAAGACTATAGTATAAGTATATATATAACAAATATCTAAAATATAAAGAATATAAATTTAAAGTAGGGCTATAGCTTTAGAAAAATAGATAATTTATAAAATTACCTAAGTAAGAATAGCTAGAAAGTATAAGAGGCCTATATATTACAAAAATAGGTATATACTAAAGAAAAGTAGTATAGTTAATAATTAATAGTAGAGCTACAAGAAACTTTATATTAAAGAAGTTTATAGAGAAATAAAGAATACGTTATATAACTAAGAAGTACTCTTAATAACTAAGAATAATTAAAGAAAAACTATTCTAAGAACCTATTAGGTTTAAGATAGTCTCCTCTATACTAGAACTAGAAAAGATAATAATTAAGAATATAGTTATAGATATAATAATAATTAATAAAGAATAAGATATAATACTAAGAATACTATAGTTATAACTTACTAACCTATATATTAATTAAAGAATAGGAAAAATTAACTACTATAAAATAGATATATTAAAAGCTAATATAAGTACCTATAAAGGAGAATTCTTAGAAGAATATAAGAAATAGGAGAAATAGCTTATAAAACCTAAAGACTATCTTCTAAAATACTAGCTATAGGATTTAGTAATAGACTTAGAAGAAGAGAAGAACGTAGGATAGAGCTTAGTCTATAAGAAGACTAAAGAAGAATCTAAAATTAAATAAGTGTTTATCTAGAATATAATAAAAAAAGGATAGATATAAGAATCTAAATCTTTAGTAGTATATAAACTTATATTTATAGATAAAAAGGGAATAAGTAATAAAAGACCTTATATAGACTTTAAGAAAACTAACGTAGTAATAAATAAGAACTAATACTCTTTACTATAAATAGATAAAATACAAGATAGGCTATAAAAAGCAAAGATCTTTATAAAACTAGATATCTAAAACGTATACTATTAGATTAGAATTAAGAAAAGTAATAAATAGAAAATAGTATTTAGAACATAATATAGACTATATAAGTACCTAGTTATACCTTTTAGCCTAATAAATATACTAGTAGCCTTTTAGGAGAGAATTAATATAGTACTAAGAGAGTACTTAGACGTATTTATATTTGTATATTTAGACAATATCTTTAAATTCTTAGAATTAGAAGAAGAATATATACAATATATATACAAGGTACTAGAAAAACTAGTAGAAAGTAAACTATTCCTTAAAATAAGAAAATGCGAATTCTATATAAAGGAAATAGATTTCCTTAGATTTATTATTAAACTAGGAAAAATTAAGATTAACTTAGAAAAGATTAAGTTAATTAATAAATAGCTAACACCTAGAAACTTAAAAGAAGTATAATAATTCTATAAACTAGTAAACTTCTATAAGAAGTTAATAGTAAAATAGTCTAAAGATATAGAACTAATAATAAAACTTATAAAGAAAGATATACTATTTAAATAGATAAAAGAATATAATAAAGTATTTAATAAGATTAAAAGAAAGTTTATAGAGAACTTAGTTATTAGAATATATAACCTAGACCTACTAGTAATAGTAAAAATAGACGTATCTAATTTAGTCTATAGAATAGTACTAATATAAGAAGATCTAAAGACTAAAAAAGAGTATTTAGTTAAATACTTCTTAAAGAAAATAAAGCTAGTAGAGCTTAACTACTTAATTTATAAAGTAAATAATCTAACAGTAAGCCTATATTAGGAAATAGAAGTACCTTGTTCGGGGAATCTAGGCCTTACTTACGACTTTCGCGCTACACCTAAATAGGCAATCGACCTAGACGTTTACTATAAAACGCCCTCCCTCTATTATTATTTTCTCTCTCTCTCCTTAACCTTTTCTCTCTACTCTTACCCCTCTATCTATACCTCCCTTGTATACGCTAACTACTCTTATTAGGCCTTAGTGTATCCCTTATAAGGTATTTTTTAAATCTACTACTACCTATTACTATACTACCTCTTCTTATCTTTATTATTTTACCTTTATTTAGACTGCACCGTCTAGCTTTTTGTACTCTAAAGATTTTAGCTACTAAAACTAATACTTAGCTCGTATTAACAAGTATTTAGTAGCCCTCCTATTTTCTATTCTTATACTCTTACGTACTCTTACTTCTCTCTATTCTTTATTGTAAGCTCTCTCTCTTCTCTCTTAAGATACTCGCTTACCTTACGTTAGTAGTAGCTATAGCTAAAGGGTAAAGCTTACTACCTATTATATAGCTATACTAGTATATAGTCTTGTAACACCTCTTCTCTTACTCTAGACTTACTACTAGTATTTACTACGCTCTTTCCTATTCCTATTTTAAGCAAATAAATGCGTATCTCTTACACTATTGTCTTAGCTCTAATACGCCTATATTACGCCCTACTCCTTTAGTTAAATACGCTAAACTAATCCTTTAGGTAGTAATATAGCTATTTACCTATATAACACATTAATTTAGGCTGTCTTAGCGTCTATATTAGCGCTAGTAGGATGTTCTACCTTACATAAAGTATACAGCGTTGCTATAATATTGTAATGTAACTAGTAGGGGGCTAATATCTAGAAGTTAGTAGCTAATAGCTTAGAGATAGCTTTAGGCGTACTATAAGAGGCGAACAAAGCTCTAAAGTCTAATTACTAGATAGTATAAGGCGCTGTTAGTAAGAATTGCGCATTTATATATTATCTAGCATAGACCTATCTTACGTAAGAAGGTAGTTAGAGATTAAAGAAGAAGCTAGCAATTAGTAGTTTTATCTAAAGTAATATAGATCCTTAGATAGCTAAAAGATACGCACGACCTAGTTATAACAACTATTTACTAGCTAATTGTTATATAAGCTAGGCTAACTCTTAATACAATAAGCCTATCTATACTACTTAGGAGGGTAATACGCAGTTCCTCTTAGAGATATTAATACTGCTAGGCTTTAAGTTTATTCGTCCTCCCTATAGGGAGCGCCCTTATACTAGTCGCTGCGCCTACTACAACTATTTCTATAATAGATATAGTATTTCTACAAGCTATTCTTAGGTAGTAGTGTTAACTACAATATATAAAGCGACGCTTAGTTTAGAGAGAGCTACTTTTATTAAACTTTTTACAATTAAAGAAGTTACTAGATTTCTACACTAAAAATAGCTTCCTCTTATAGTACCTTATTATTAGCCTCTTCTTTTCCTATAAAAATCGTTCTATACGTTCCTCGAGCGTCTAAGCCTAAGCTAAAATCTAGAGCTAAATTAATAGCTATAACGAAGACAGTAGAGTACAGCTATTTAGGAGTTAGCTCTAAAGATAATAGAAAGTAGTTCTATATTAACGATTTCCTAATACTAGATTTAAATGCATTACGCTCTTTTAATCTAGAAGTACCTACTCTACCTAGAGCTATAGATGCTTCTACTTTGCTAGACTATAGTATTATCTACTTACTAACTATTACAAGCTAATAGAACTAAACTAATACATAGGCGTAGACGTAGTTAGTAGTCTTAGTACTACCTCTAAACTAGAGAAGCTAGAGTATTACTAGTCTAGCAGGGAATCGCCTACTAGAAGAGAGATAAGCCGCGCTATAAGTATTGCGAAGATAAACTTAGCTCTAAATAGTTTATTTAATAGAAACAGCCTAGGTAAGTATATAAGTAGAATATAGTGCTTATTTACTAATTTATAATAGAATTTCTTTTACTTATAGAGAGTAACATAGCTAAAGAGTATTACAATACAACGTAAGTTAAGCTTAGTAATAGAGCGCTAGGCACTAAAAGATACTATACTAAATAGGATAGTAATCTAGACGTAGCTAGCATACGTGTCCTCTCTATAGAAGGTATAGAGGGTATTTACTATAGTAAGTAGTATTCTAGTACTAGTTAAGGAGCCTATTTTAACATCTTTAGAGCTATTACTAGTAGAGGACAAACTACGCTTTAGCGTTAACGTAATAAACAGACTACTATTAACACGTAAATAAATACGCTGTTTATCTAGTAACACAATAATCTCTTTAGTAGAGATATTAGATATTACGTTAGAACTAGAGCTAAAAGACCCTCGCTTAGCAAAGTAGTAAAAGCTACCTAAGTAATAGGTAGAGAGTCTTATACTTAACTATATACCTATACCTAGTAGCCTAGATTTTTGTTCTAGAGCTAGTAATAAGCCTACTCTTAGCCCTCTTAACAGCTAAGGTAGTAGCGCTAGAAGCCTAGTCCTGTCTTAAAACAGCCTTAAGGAAGAGAATAGTAACAATAGTATATATACTTAGAGAATAGTTAAGGAGCTATTCTATTCCCTAAGACAACCTATCTCTCCTCTTAAAGAAATAGAGGGTAATTAATATACTAATCTAGATTTAGATAGGCGTATAGAGGGGAGTAACGCTAGTAATAGTAAAATTAAAAAAAGCTACAAGGATAAACTTAGCTAGGTTAACAACGCATCCTATAAAGCTTTAGTAACAACTTCTTAATAGCGTAAACTAAGTAACTATCTAGTATAGAAGAAGGGACACAATCTATTATAAATTAGTCCTAGACTATAAGACTAGAGTATAGTACCTACTACAACGTTACAACAAGTATCGTTATCTTAATTATAATACCTATCTATATCTAGAATAGAGAAGGTTACTTAGTCTTGCTCTCTATAAAAATCCTATCTAGGAACAAAGACTAGAGACAAACTTATTATTAGTAATAGTCCTAGCGACAAGATAGCTTACTAGATAGCTAATATTAGTCTTTACTCTATGCTACAAGGCTTATTAGTTATAATAGTAATTATCTATTATAACGAGCTAAAATTACCTCTAAACTTAATAGCGCTATATTCTAGTATTCTTAGTAAGAGAGGCTAGGTTATCTAAATAACCTAGGTATCGCTAGACTTATAGTTGTTATTAGGATACTAATTTAGCGATATTGCGTATAATTGTAGAAGCTTAACGCTATATAATATAGACTAAATAAGTAGTTTCTATAGTAATACTACTAGTTATAATAGTAACTACCTAGAAGATAATAGAGACAAAGATAACAAGAATAGAGACAAAGGTATAGGTAAATACAGACCTTATACTACTAGTAGTAATCTAGAGTTTAGTAGAGATAATATACGCTTCTACTAACAAACGTATAAACTATAGAAAGAGTTAGACAAATAGCGCTTACTCTTGTATAAGGATAAGATAGCTATAAACTAAGATTAAATAGTTTCTTACTTTCTAGACTAGATAGTAGGCGTAGTAAAACTACGCTACTATACGTTGTACAAGAAAGATTTGTAGGGCTATTAGGATATACTTAATCTAGATATCCTCTACTACTTTCTAATAAAGATCGAAATCTTGCTTTATTAAGTTTAGGGTATTTAATAGATAGAGAAGTACGTATAGTAGATATACTACGCGTCTCTATAGTCGTAAATAACGCAAAAGTCTAATTACTAGCTATAAGAGAGTATAGAAATTGTTAACAACTTTAATATCTATTACCTTAGCATAATATATCTTTATTTTAAGCTAAAGCGTTCCTCTACGCTCTATACCTAATATAATATTAATACTAACTAGTCCTAAACGTGTTACTCTCTTTGTTGTCCTCCTTATATATAGTACTAATTTTAACGTGCGTATAGGTAGTAGAAGAGTAGAGGAAGTTTAAGAATATTACGTAACTACAAAGAGGAGCACTTTAATATTAGGTAGGAGAAGATATTAGTAGGATAGTAAGTAAGCGCGTTAACGTAGGAGTTAGCGAGGACAGTAAATACAACTAGATCTAGCTATAGCTAGGTTAGTCGATATAGTTGCTACATATACTTTGTAGTTATAATAAGAACATTTTCTATACTAGTTTACGTATTAGCTACCTGCGTGTTATAAGGTAATAGGACTAACTATCTAGTATCTTGTTTTGCTTATTATCTCTTAGAGAATTAATAGAGTTACTATATACTTTTACTATTAGTTATAACTTTTGCGAATACTTCTACTATAGGCTTAGTTACTAAAGAGTTAGTAGATAGTGTAACTAACAGGACTTTATAGGAAGAAGAAAGGCTTATACGCGTTAAGATAGTAAGAGGTTGCTATTTATGTAAAAAGCTTAATTTTAAGGTAATTTTAGTTACTTTTCTATTTTATACTAATATTTAAGCTACTTTACTATTATATAAGCTATTAGCGTGTTAAACTTAGAGATTTTTATAATTTTAAGTTTTAACTATATCTTATCTAATTTTACTATAATAGGTAATTGTATAGAAGTGTTAATTACTAAACAATTTTTTAATCTTAATTGCTAAGAAGTTATATATAAGAGTAGAACTTGTATTAGGAAATTTTCTAGTTCTTATTTTCGAGCTTATCGCGACTACACATTCTATATAGGAAATAACCCCGCTACTACTATAATAATATTAATATATGTATCTTACCCTATCGCTACCTAAGTAGGTAATCTATTCTCGCTTATCTCTTTAGGTGTTATCCGCGAATTTACTTACTATTTATCTTTATTGCTTATATTTTTAAGATAGTAGAAAGGTTAAGTTTATTATAATTTTAATAGCTGCAACAATTAGATTAGTATAAGCTAAATTATATAAGTTTAAACTTACCTATTGTATTAACTTAATTAGGAGCAATAAGAGGTCTATATTTAAGGCTATAGTTAAGTTAATATAATAAGTAAAGCTATAGTAAGTTAAAATAAACATAGTAGTACTTTTGTTACCTATTCTATATTTGTACCTTATAGAAAGTCTACTTAGAGTAGAGTAAATCTAATATTAGAACATATGCGCTAGGAGCTATAAAGCAGGAATAAGTATTCTATTAATTAATTAGGCTTCCTTATATAACTATTTTTATTAAGCTTTACCGCTAGACTAGCTAATTACGTTAATCTAATATAGTAACGAACGCGATATCGCTAGCAAGAAGTAGCCGTACTACTACTACAAGTAGTATATACCTATAAGTAGATTATTAGTGCCTACTACTACTCTAAGCTACAAAATTTACGTAGCTACTAGTAATTATTTATAAGCTTAGAGCGTTCCTTATAGTAACACTATAATAATTGTTGTATATAGTATTAATAGTAATATTATATTAGTATAGGTAATATCTTAAAGTTTTAGCGCGTAAAGTCTCCTTAGTACAATATTAAGATACTTAGAAGAATATCTTTAAGGAAACTAGCTTACATTTTAGGCAACTTTACGTAACTATATAGTAGAATTACTACCTTACTAAGCTTTAAGATACTTACAGCCTATATATACTACTACCTATAGTCCTAAGTATAGTATACTTAATATATAAATTGTAATACTCTTTAAGGGCTTTCTAATAGTAGTAGGATATAGCGCTGCTTCTCTAATAGTTTATTTAGGCTAGAGAATACTAGGAGGCTAGGATAAACTAAGGCTCTTACTAGCTAGAAGTTAGTATATAGACTAATTAGAAGCTAAGCTCCTATACGTAACTCTAGCTCTACTCTACATGTAAAAAGGTTAAGTCTTTTTCTAGGTAGGAATTACTATAAATAGTAAATAACTCGCATTAACTTACGTTAGTATATACTTATATATCTTGCCTATAATACGCCCTAGAGCTCCCTTTTCTACACGTAAGCGTAGCCCTCTAGATATATAATAGTTTAGTTAGCCTAGGTCGTAGAATTAATTAACGATTGCCTATTAATAATATATACTACCCTAACATAATATTTGCTAATTTATTTTAGCTTACTATAGTCGCGAGTATAATTAGTTTCTAGTCCCTACGCTAGCTGCGTTCTTAGCGTACAGTCTGTAGAACGTATAAGGAGTTATTAATATGTATATTATTTACTTAAGCTGCGGGCTAGCTACTTAAGATACTAAATTACACGTCTTGTTATTACCCTATTTACTATTATTAACAGCCTCTACGTCTCTATTATTCTACTTAACGTAGTAGAAATCTCTATACTTTAGGTTTTTATATATATTAGACTTAGTATAACTTATTGTCTACTAATTAGTCTAGATTGTAAAAACTATCTAAGACCTTACTAAGTCTAGAGAGTTATTGTTAATGTCTAACTTATGTAGCTACTAGTTAGTAAAGAAGAAGATAACATCGCTAGGTTTAACATAAACCTAGAGGCTAGTCTTAGGTAGCTTAAGGTTACTACCCTTACTAAGAACGAGTATTATAGAATAGAAATAGCTATCGTCTCTATCGTCGTAGTAGTAACTAGTTCTACTACTAGTTAATATAGACACAGCTAATATACTCTTAATACTACCTATACAGTAACTAGAGGTGCTAGTGCAGCTAGAGTCTTTATTTAACTACGCCTACTAGGTTGCAGCAAACTTATATATACTAGAGGTAGTACTAGTAATAGTAGCCTAAGCTATATCCCTATATCCTTAACGCATATAGTTATATGTAGGCTTGTTAACTTTATAAAGTAGAGTAGCTAACTTCTTTAATAACTTATTAAGTATATTAACTAGTTCTATTATAGCTAAGTTAAGCGCTAGTTTCTTTAGCTAACGTGTAGTAAATATAAAAGGCGCTACTTAATACTTTATCTACACCCTAAACTAGGCTTGTAAAAAGTTCTGCCTATAGGCTTCTATAGTAGTAAATTTAAGTTTTAGCTAATAACGTTAGTATATTAGTATAGAGGTAATAGTAAAGTATACTTTAAATATATACTAATCTTATAGACTCTACTAAGCCTAGTAAGGTCTACCCTTACTCTACTAAGACGTAGTCTATAAAGTAGATTGTAGTATAGCGAGGGATATTAGTACTATTAACGTAGTTTAGGTTTAGGATAGCTATATATATAATAGATACTATATATTAGATAGTATCTAAGTCTTGCTATATTAGTGCGAGCTACTTAGACTTAGGAGCCTAAGGTTGCTACCTAAGGCTATACTTAGACTAGATAAGATATAGCTGCAGCTTAGTAAGGACCTTAAAGGAGAGTAAGTTATAGATAGCCTTCTACGAGGCTTTAGAACTAGCCTTAGTTTATTACTATTTCTACGTCTACGCTAGCCTCTTAGTAGCTTAATTAGATATTCTAGAAGATAATATTCTAGAGGATAATATTATAAGAAGTTAACTACAATTAAATAAAGAAGTTTAAGAGTAAAGTAATAACTTGTATACGTTTACTAGTATATAGGGAAGTAAATTATAGATACTTACTACAACGTAGTAGCGCACCTAGTACCTAGTAGTAGCTATAAACAATACGCGACCTTCGTAACAGCTACGTGTAAATAGAAGAGGGTATTAACCCCTACTAGCTAGCTGTACTAAATAGCGTAGGGCAACTACTATAGCATCGCCTAGTTAGCTAACTTACACCTTGCGCTAATTACTTTAACGCAAAGTTTAGGCCTTAAAGCCCTAAGTACTACTAAGCTTATATCTTTAGGTACCTACCTACTCTACTATATTTACATCTTCCTATAGCTTAAAAAGGGCGATAGTAGTACTCCTCCTAGAACTCTAGTTAAGTCTAGCTACGCTAGCTAGGCTTAAGTTTAAGTCCTACCTATGCTAAGCTCTATCTATTATTAGCGTGCTCCTTTACCCTACTACTTATTATATCTACCTTACTACTAATTACCTAGAAGCTTATTTTAACAAAAGCGCCGCCTTATATAGCAAGATAGATTCTAAGGTAACTATAAGTCTTTAGCTAGCGCCTTTACTACTAGCTCTCCTAATAAAGTAGAGGTTACTTACTATAGCTATTTAGGGCTAAAGATACGCTAAGTTACGCCTTAAGGATGTTAGAAGTAGAGGCCCTACTACGCTACCTAGTTAGCTAGCTTACGCTCTAGGCTAAGGGTATTAACATAGTATAAGAGTATACTACTATAGTCTCTATCTCTTTTAACGCTCTAACGCTAGATCTTACTATAAGCTAAGCTACGCTAGGGCTAATTATAGTTAACTACGTCGCCTAAGTAGCTAGCTTACGCGCTAGGCTAAGGGTATAAACGTAGAGTAGTAATATATAATCTACCTTAGTAGGTCTACACCTAATTATATTATAGTATAGTAGTAAAGAGCTATAGTAGTAGTAGGGTAGCTACGTTGTAAGAATAGCTTATAGTAGTTAATAAGGCGATAGAGGGTAAGATAATAGAGAGTAAGGCGATAGATAGTAACGTAATAGAGAGTAAGGAGTAAGTAAAGTAGAAGAAAATAAGATTAAGTTATTAACGTACATACGTAAGCACCTACAACGCAAAGCTACGCGAGTTTAAGTAGCTAATTAGATAATTATATTAGCTAGAGCCCTAGTCGCATAATATTATAGCAACGCACTAACTTAGCTATAGGTAGCCCCTTTATATAACGCACATACATAGTTACAATTAATTAATTAGTTCTATTATTACGCTTATTAAAATATAATACCTAGCTATTATAAAAAAGCTTTTTTATTAACTTCTATTAAACTTATATAAGTAACGCTTAAATCTAATAAAAGGGCTTTTTAAAACTAGATACAATAAAATAGTAATAAAGGTTAGTGCTAAGTTAGGATTCTATACTATTAATAAATATATACAAGTCTTTTAAATAAAGAAAAACGCTTTATAGAAAGGCTTTAATAAAATATAATTAACTATTAATAACTATACCTTGGTTTTATTAGAACTAATATAGAGTATACTACGTTCTACTCTATAGACTATATAGTATTAAGGGGTAGTCTAGGCGACTAAATTTATATAGAAGTAGTATTTAATAGGTATAATTTAAGACCTACTCTTCTTCTTTTAATTTACTAATATAGTACCTAGTATAGTTTATAGCTTAATAACCTCTACCTACTTAAAACTAATTACTATTACCTAACTAGCCTCCTTATTCTATAGTATATTGCAAGGCTTCTAATAATAGATCTATTGTATAGTACTCTATTTACTCTATACCCTCTACGTCCTCTCTATCGCTATTTATACTAATATTCTTAAACTAGGTTTCTTACTACTACTAACTAAGTTAAGAGGGAATACCTTAAGTAAAGGTAGAGGTAATAGCCTATAGATTAGGTATCTAGGCGTAAACTATAATTTTAGCTATAACGTCTTAATATATAGGATAAGTAGAGATGTCCTAGGCGCTATTAAAGAGGTAGTACTTATTAGGAAGCTTAGTATAGCGAAGGCTTAGGATTGTGTAGAAGTAACGCTAGTTTAGAGACTTAAAGGTAGTATTAACAAAGTTAGTATAGCTATCCTAGATAGTCTAAGTAAAAGTGTAAGGCTAGAATTACTATATTTTAGTAGTAAATAGAGTACTAGCAGTATAGGAGAGTAGTATATAGGTTGTATTGTACTTAGTAGTCTATATAAAGTAGTAAAGGACCTAAACCTTAGTAGAGTTTAGAAAGCGCCTAGCGTATAGGTTAATAATAGTGTTAACCTTAACGTATACTTTAGTCGGGTCTTTCTCTATACTAAATATAGTACTAATGTTAATTGCGTTCTTAATGCTAGTATAGTTAGATAGCTAAGGTAGTAGGCGAGGAACGTTAAGGAAAGGATTAGTAATCTAGATAGTAGGAATCTATACGATAATAGAGTTAACAGCCTATAAAGGGCGCGCTTGAAGTTAGCTAGTTCTAGAGGATATAATGCTAAGGTAAGCCTACTAGAGGTAAAGAAGAAGTAAATATAGTAATATAGGAGTGTAGACTAGGAAAGTAGCTTTATACACCTTAGGGCTACCTTTACCTATATACTAGTAGTAGCTACCTATTCTTAGATAAGAGTAAAGGCACTACCTACCTTTATATAATAAGATAGCGTAGGTACGTCTCTACTACGTCTACTTTAGTAGTACTACTACTTTCTTTTACTTATCTATCTACTTTATATACTATAGCGAGCACGTACTATAATAGCTAATCTAAGTCCCTAGCCCCTTTAACGTTCCTATATATATAGACTTAAGCTGCGTAGGCGTAGCTAAGTAGGAGGGTTAATAGAGTATATATAGCGCTTTCGAATTTAGGTATACCTACTAGTAGAGAAGCTAGTTTAGTATATCTCTAATATACTAGCTTGCGAGCCTTATAAGCTCTTGTAGCTTCTAGTAAACTCTATAGTACTCTAGGTTATACTTAAGCTAATAAGCTAGCTAGTGCTAGCCTAGTAGTAGTGCTGCCCTAGATAGGTCTTTAAGGTCTAATATAGCCTAAATACTACTCTATAACTATAGTATAAGTGCTAGTATCTTTAAATTGTTATAGTAGCAAATATACTACTTTACTATAAGCTCTTAAGTAGCGCTAAGACGTTAGTTTAGCCTAGAGCGTACGCTCTTTAATTTAACGCCGTAAAAGCGTTGTAGATAGTTGTATAGTATATTGTAATTACGCAATAACTACGTTAAATTTAGCTTTTTTAATAGATCTATAGGCGCTAAAGTAGCTATAATTTACTCTTCTACGCTAGAATATAGGCTGTATTACAAAGCTATTATTATTAGGCGAAAAAACGCGTACGTAAGATAAAAAGTTAATTAAATTTAGTGTTAGACTATCTATAGCTAAGATACTCTATATCTTAGCTAGTATAGTAAGTAAACAACGTTTAGGGCAACTAATAAGCAATACTAGTAGGATAGAATATATTATTATATAGCGAAGTAACTTAGGCCCTACGTAATATACTAGTAAATTAGAAGACAAGAGATACAAATACTACTTAAGGATAATAAAGAGACTAAAAGAGAGGATTAAAAAGTTAATAATACTAAAATCGCTCGCAGCAAACGCCTTAGGGCCTGTTTAGTACGCTAGCTGTTTTTTAAATACTTAGTTTATACTAGAGGTAACGCTAGTAGTATAGCTAAGGGCGCCTTAGTTTCTACTATTAGCCTTACTAAATTAAGCTAGACAAAATTTTAGTATGTTTAGTGTAGTAGTTTATTTATTTATATTCTATCTTAGTAGTTTTTATAACTGTCTTAACTTTATAGAGCTTCTAAGTACGCTCTACAACGTTAATCTTACGTAAGTTGCTCGCGCTACTCTTAGTAAGGCTTCTCTATCTCTATCTTAGCAATCCTTAAGTATAGTTACTACTACTCTTATATAGGCGCCTATACTATTACTAGCGCTAGCGCCCTTACTATTGTCCTAGCTAAACAGCACCTTTAAATAGAGCAATAAGAGTAAGCTAGCTCTTATTAATACTCTTATAAGCGCCCTTAACTATAGCCTCTACTTAGACTTAGAGTATAAGCTAGAAGTGTTAGCTTTAGCAATGCGCAAGGTATCTTAAGTCTCTAGCTAGGCTATAACTTAAGGCTAGTATAAGAATAAGTATAATATCCTTAAGAAAGATTATAGAGTTTATACTTAGCTCTTAAGTTAATTTAGGTTTAAGATAACTAGCAGTAGGCTAGTTAGCGCCTCTAAGGGCGTACTTAGAGCCTATTTTAAAGCCTATAAAGATGCTAGAAAGTTTAGAAATAAATAACTTAAGTATAAAGACTAGCTACAAACACTCTTTAAAGGAGTCTTAGCTACTAGCAAGTTATCTTAAAGCTTTAAGAAACTCTTAAGTAGTACTAGCTCTAACAACGTTAGTAATTTAGTAGAGGTAGACAATAACCTAGATAAGCTCCTAGATAAGATAGTTATACAGCGTAAAAGGGCTAGTACAGCGTCTATAGCGCAAGTTCGGCGGACTAAAAAATTAACCTCTACTAATTGTCTTAGCTTGTATTTAGGTAATATAAACAATTAGCTTAAGTCTATCGTAATTATAGTTTTAAAACTAATAGGGCTTTAGCTATCTTTTAAGCTAACTTTAACGTACTCTTATATAGGCTTCTAATAACTATTGTAGACTTCTTTACTAATAAGTTTACGTCCTAGAAGTTTATATTTTTATTACTAGAATATCGCAAAAAATAGGTTTAAGATAAGCTCTTAGAGTAGCGTAATATACTAAGATAGCGTATATAATAGAGAGTTATTTAACAATATAATAGCGAGCTTAGTATAGGAAGGAGATAGTGTTTTAGAGTTAAAGCGTTAAGATAGAGAGACTAAGCTAAGTTTATAGAAATCGCTAAGTCTAGCGAGTAACTAAGGTAAAATAACTATAGTAAATATAGAGATAGCCGAAACATCTATATATAATAATAGTTACTATAAAATTATATAGATAGTAATACTTACTTATAATAACACTTATCTCTATATAGTATTTAAGCTAGATTACTATATATAACTACGTATAAACTCTATAAAGACAGCTACTTAGAGACTTTACTCTTACTCTTACTACCTAGTAAGCTTTAGTAGTAGCGTCTATATATAATATAAACTAGTTAGAGTTTACTAGAGGTCTTCTAGTAAACTCTAACTAGTTTATACTATAGGTAGACACTACTACTAAGGCTTGTAGAGGCTCTCTAGCGCTAAGGATTACGACTTTTTTAGCGTAGTGTTAAGTATCTAAGTTTAATAGAGGTTTATATCTTATATTATATATCTTAAAACTATATATCTACGTCCCTTACTACTATATAATATAACTCCTACATATCGCTCGCAATCTACTCTTGCTACTCGTCTACATTACGCCTAGTTTATACTAAATTCTAGCTATTTTCTACTTCTCTTTACAATATCTTAAGCTCCTCGCCTTTATACAACTCTAGTCTATTAAAATCGTAGTTAGCGGCACTAGTAGCGACAAGATTAATAAAATTATAGATAGTAGCTATCGCGTATACTAACTTAACTTAAGTTACTAGGCAGAACTTATATAGTAGGTTAAATATCCTCTAATAACGTTTAAAAATACTAAAAGTACGCTCTACTACGTTGCGGAGGCTTAAGTAGTAATAGTTAAAGAGCTTGTATTTATCTATAGGTACTGCGCTAACTTATCTAATCTCTTGTAAATAATACCTTACTTAATAGTATAGAGTTAGTAGTCCCTTACTATTTGTATAGCTAGCGTTAGCTAGAAAATACTAGCCTTCTAGTACCTCTAAGCCTTTCTTAAAAGCGCTTACTAGTACTCTCCTATTATAGGTAGAGCCCTCCTAGCCTACTAGGATATATAAAAAGTTTCTAGGATAGATAAAGTAAGTAAGGCGAAGTAGGCTAGTTATCTATAGATAACTATTTAGTTAAAGTTAAGTAGTAGATAAAGTTGATTTTAAGTGTATATAGCCTTAATAGAAAGAACTTCTTATTAGTTAGTAAGAGTAACTACACTTTAAACTAAATAAGAGAGAGATTATATAAAAGCCTTTTAATAGTAAGAGTAGATAGAGAGCCTCTTAGAAGGGAGAAGGAATTATTAGAAGTAAGGGGGGAATTTATAGCCTACTACTAGGAATATAGCTACGCGTAATAGTAAGCGATATCTAAGTAGCTATTCTAAGGTTATACTAACTAATACAAATAAATAAATCCTATATTAGTCTTCTAACAAGCTAGTATTAAATCTAGGCTTAAAATATCGTCTGCAATCTAGTAGAAGCTAAGATAGTATTTTCTTCTACTTAGCCCTCGTCTAATAAGGCGTAGTTTCCCTAGTCTAAGGTTATTGTTCCTTACTATCCTTCTACTATAGTAGGCGACAATTTATATTTATATACGCAGACTAAAGTAACTAACGTTACTTAGGTTATTAGGCCTATAGGAATAGATAGTAAGGGCGTTTTTAGAATAGCAGAGTAAAGCGTTAGGAGAGGAGTATAAGAGTAAACTATTTTAAGAAGCAAGAGTAAAGACTTTAGAGAGATAGATTTTCTACTCTATTATAAGCTAATAAGTAGCTTGCCTACGCTAAAGACTATATATAACAAGAACTAGTTTTAGCGCATATAATAGTTATAGTCTCCTAGAAATTTTAGCCTATAAATAAGAATGCGCTACAATTATATAGATAATAAAAGCTTTACGTATTATTAATACTTAGTATCTACAAAAGAGAGTAGAGTATATACTAAGATACTTTTACGTAATAGCTTCTACGCTAAGTAGTAGGGTAGCTACTAGCCTACTTATAGCCTAAGGCGTTTTATAGTTTAGCTTCTTAAGCTAGCTACTTATATCTTAGTAGTTATAATATTATTAAAGCTATAATACATTTCTTCTTATACAAGTCCTTCTACCTTTTGTTAGACCTTGTATATAGGCTATCTAGCTATAGTAACCCTAAACTCCTAATACTACTCTTATACTACAGCCTACGACCTATAGTCTTCGTGTTACTAAGAATTAGGTCCTACTTTACCTAAGTAGGTTATTGTTTAGACTTACTAGTTAGGCACTAACGCCTTAACACTTATATTAGTACATTAACGTATTTATTCCCCTATAGTATTTATTAAGCTCTTACCTTACTAACTACCTATAAATCTATAGTAGTACTATTAATATATATATAAGCTTATAATCTTTCGCGCTTTACTTACTTTATTTGCACTTAGTAGTTGTTAAGGTGTATATTACCTAAACTATCCTATCCTCTACTTCTAGTAGCTAATAGAGATTTCCCTTACGTAAACGACTTCCCTTCTATCGCTAGGACTCTTTTGTACCCCTTCGCTATAGTAAGAAATTGCTATTATCTTCTTATCTTTACTTAAATTAGCTAGGGCCTTGCGTAATTTAGCCCGCTTACACTATATAATACTAGATAGGCTACTTATCCTTATTATATAAAACCTAGCACGAGGGTTATTATCTAGTAGTATAGCTTTAGAGATAGTTAATATTATAGACTACTTAGAAGACAACGATAAGCTTAAAGAGATATTTAACGAAAAGGTATAGTCTTTATTAGCTAGGATAAGTAGGGACAAGGCTAAATTATATAGACTAGCTAGAATAATAGGACTATATAAGGTTAGTAGTTAGAGAGGAAACTATAAGTCTAAGGACCTTATAAGGATACTTTTGCTCTTGTTATTAAGCGCAATAGTAGAGATAGGATAGTTAAGGTTTTTTTAGGTAGTACGAACGTGTACACTTATTAAACATATCTAAATTCTTGTAAAGGGGTAATAATAGTATTACTAAAGCCTAAGTACTATTATTAGTAGATAGTAGATGTAGAAGTTAAATGTATTATATAAGAAAGTAGGAGTTAATTATTTTTATTTATAGTACTTACGTAGGATATCTATATATATCTAATAAGAGACTATAATAAATAGAAAGCTGTTCTCTCTTAGAAGCGTAATCTATAGTCTTCTTTCTAAACCTTTCCTAATAGAGTCTAGAATAACTTCTACGCCTTTAACTATAAGTAGTAGTATATATACTTAATTTCTACTACTTAAGGATAACTTATACGTAAAGAGAGATGTGTCTATTCTAAAAGCTAAAGGAAAGATATTCTCTTCTTATTTAAGACGTGTAATTTCGTACTATATATTAGGAGTCTATAACTAGCTATAAGATAGAGCTCTCTACTCTTGTAGAAAAGTAAGTAAGAGTCTAAACTAAGGATATATTTTATACTATTAGTAGGCGTAAGCTCTAAAGACCCCTCTTGTTAAAGAGAGTATTCTTCTTACTAAAGAGAGTGCTTCTCGTAAAATATATTAGTAGCTATAATAAGTAATTAAAGATATAGAACTCTATCTTACTACAATTTAAGGTCTCTTAAGAGACCTTCTAGTTTTACCTTTGTAAAGTTTACGAGAGTTACGCAATAGTATAATAGAAGTATCTTAGGCCCTAGAGACGCAAAGATATTATTAAGAATATTATATACGTAATATCTAACACTTTTTTATATAGGCTTTAAGGAACTATTATCTACTTAGAGAAACTAAACCTATTTCTTAGATAATCCCTTTATACGTAAGGGTATAGTGTTATTACTTATTTTATACGCTTTCCTTTCTTTCTCTAGTAACGTATAGAACTAATTATTTAAGGACATTATTAACGCGTAAAGGGGAGACGTAAATTAAAGAAAATAGAGAGAAACAAAGTAAAATAAAGAAGAGCAAAATAGAGTAAAATAAAAGAAAGTAAAATAGAGTAAAATAAAGGAAAGTAAAATAAAGTAAAATAAAGAAAAGTAAAATAAAGTAAAACAAAAAAAAGTAAAATAAAGTAAAATAAAGAAAAGTAAAACAAAGTAAAACAAAGAAAAGTAAAACAAAGTAAAGAGAAGTAAAGTAAAGAGAAGCGAAGCGAAGAATATAGCTAGCGCTAAGACACTGAATTTAGCCTAGCTAGTCCGCGATTATAGTGCTACGTATAGGATTAACACTACAATAATATTAGTATGTATAATCCTCGTTTTATACTAATCTATACTAATAACTAGTAGTATAGGAGTGCGTAATTCTAGCTAGAACTCTACTCTAATATAGGTTGTTTATAGAGACTTATTATTAGTATAGTTTATTAGATAGGAATATAAGTCTAAATCGATAACAAGAGTTAGTTAATTAGTCTATAAGCTTCTTCGCACCTATAGGTATCTCTACAATAAGGAGAATAATACTTCTACAGCTATGCTCGAAAATACCTTTTACGTATAAGAAACTTTAATCTAGAGTCCTTTACCCTATTTAAGAACTACAAGGGTATTAAAGCGTAGACTAGAATAATAGCTAATACAACTCCTTAAAAACAGAATAGTCTACGTAAAGCCTACGCAAAGCCTATATAGTTAGAAATACCTAAAGACTAAGTTAACGCTAAGAGCTGTTCGATCTACAAGCCCCTTTATACTTATAAGTATCTTTATAGTAAGAGAGATACTAACACTATTTCTATAGTAGTATTTAATAGGAGTAGTAGATTAGTAGTAAGAGGAAGGAGATATAGAGCTTAGACGGGCGAGAGATATAGTATGTATCTGTACAGCAAAGAGAATAGCGCTATTATATCTATAGCTATTTTCGATAGTATCTTAGGAGAGTGTAGATAATATAAGTATAGAGGTATAGAGCGTAGGGGAAGAGGTAAGACTATCGTATAAGAGGTTATAAAGATTATTTACCTCTTATTTAAATTACTTCTCTAGCTACGTATCTATTCTAAGGAGCATCGCTAGCTATCTTACTCTACGTTAAGCTTGTCTTTACTTACCTCTTAAGAATATATCTTAATATCTCTATTAAACTTATCCTTTAATATCGCACCCTCTCTAGAAGTAGTAGAGCCTCTTTTAGAGTCTTTCCCTTTATTAGCACTATTTACTTAAAAAGAGTAGGTTAAGGCTTTTACTTCTCCTTACACCTCGCGATTAAAGCTACTAGGTAAGAATAAGTAGTACTTATTACTAGACAGCTTATTTACGTCTATATAGAAGTTATCTCTAGTATAAAACTAAGCGTCTATTAACTATTAAGGTTAGTGTTAAGGTTATCTTCTATTACTTACTAAGAATAATCTTTAACATCCTCGCTAGACTCGCCTCTTAACATTCCCTACTTAACTCTAGAGAGAATAGCAAAGTACAACTATTTTAGGCTTAATAGTTACCTTACAAAGAGCACCTACTAAATATATAGAATAAATTCGTCTCTATTATCTAAGTTGTATATTAAAATATTGTAGCTACAAAAGACGTATAAAGAGAGGATTGTCTATAAGCTCTAAGTAAAGAAATTATTAGAATAGCTATAAGTAAGATATATATAAGTTAGGTAGTTAAAGAACTATAACTATGCTAGTAGGTATATTTATAGAAGAATACTTAAAGAAGTAAGAAGATTATAGGTAGGGTAGTAAGTAGCTAAGTAGAGTAAGTAGCTAAGCAGTAATTTAATATTACGTAGCTAGTTAACTGTATTAATAGGCGATATCGAAAAATAATAGAGATAATTTAGTACTTAATATCCCTACTATTAGTAAGGAGGGTAGCCTAGCTACTCTAGTTATACCCTTGTAAGGTAGTAAAGAACCTTTACTATAGACGTTAGGTAATAGCGCTAAGACAAAAGATTTTTACTAAAAGAAAAGGATATTTATCTTAGATATTCTTTTAATTAAACTATAGTCGCTTGTTTAGCTAATTCCTGCTATAAGGCAGTTTGTGTAGACTACTAAATATTGTGCTAGAGCTCTAATAGCGACGCTAGACTTAGACTACGATCTATTAATACTACCTCTAGCCCTAACTAAAGAACGCTCGAGGAAGTAGTATACGTAAGTACTTAATACTTACTAGTTACTATAGACGCAGACGAAGGTACTATAGGTAACCTAGACTAGTACCTAGGCAACTAGGTCGCAATTAGCGTAGAATAGCGATACATTTAGCTAGTTTTACAGCTAGTATAAAGTATACCTTATAAACTATATCCTCCTTAATAGCTTATAGATAGAAAGCTATAAGCTAGGCCTTAATCTAAGCAAGAATTATATAGGCTTTTCCTATTACACTTTGCTTTCTAGGAGTAGTATTAGTTGTAAGCCTATATTAAATATTAGGGTAAATATTTATTATATAATAATTAGGTATACCTTACAAGATTAACTTTTTTTATAGTACGTTTTACTTTCTCTATAATAATGTTATAAGTATAATATATATAATAGACTATACTATTATAGCGTAGAAATCCCTAAGTTAAACGTTTATAACTAAGATAAGTACAAAAATAATATTTTTTATAGTAGCTATATATACTATACGCTTTGCGCTCGTAATAAACAAGGTAGCTATAGGGTAGAAAAAGACTACGTAGGTATTTACTACAATAAAACTATAACTATTAGTGTTTTTAATTTTAAGCCCTATACTAGAGGGTAAACGTACTATCTATGTATTAATTAAAGTCGAGGGTTGTATATTGTCTCTATTACTAAGTTCCTCTAAGGGCTATTTTAATTTAATATTAACTAAACTAGTATTATTATTATAATATAGAAGATTATTAAACTACTTAGGCGTAGTAGTAACTTATATATAGGGTAACAACTAATCTTCTAGAGGCTATCTATATAGCTATATAGCTAATAGGGTAGGCTAAGATAAAGATTTGCTTCGCGCACTCTATATAGCTTCTAAATTATCCTTAAAGGTGTAAAGATATAAGAGATTTATAGCTTCTTACCTATAGCTTATATTACCTTAGACTAAGTTAATATTCTTAGTATTACTTATAAAGAAGCCTATTGTATAGACTAGCTAAGTTCTAATAAAATAACTTACTTAGCTGTAGTTAGTTTCGAATAAGTAAAGGATAAAGAGCGCTCTCTTTAGCTACTAAGTATTAGATGTTACAGCCTTAGGGAGTTGTGCATTAGGTTCTAAGCTTTTAGCTTACTTAAGAAGTAGCGAGATAACTAATATATATAGATAGCCTACGCCCTCGCAGTACTCTTGTCTTTAGCCTATTAGCTTACTACTTATTAATAGGTTAATAGGCTAGTTATCTAGAATATAAGCTTCCTAATCCCTAGCCTTAGTATAGAGTTGCACTAGTACTGTATTGTTATTTAGCTTAGAGAGCTAGAACAATTCTTTAGCCTATATAGCTAACCTAAAGAGTAGAGGAGGTAGCCTAAGTATAGGACTATTTAAGCTATTTGTCTCTAGGTATATAAAATTTTTCTTTATAAAGTTCTTAGCGCTAAGCTAGAATAAAAGGTAGAATTTAAATATAGGGGTGTAGTTAGACTAAAGCCCTGTGCTTATAAAAAATATTTAAAAAAGTATACTTTTAAGTGCTAATTAATCGAAGAGTTATTTTATTAGGCGTAGATTAAAGTAGTACGTCTCTAGAATACGTATAGCTATAGAGAGGTGCAAGGTGTTATCGTTAGATATATCCTTACCTACCTACTAGATACGTCTATTAGTTGCTAAAACTAGGTTATAGGGGCTAAGGTAGCTTACTCTATATATATAGAGTAGTATAGTTAATATAAGGGTTCCCTAGGATAATGTGTCGCGGCTTTCTAATTCTTCTAATTCCTTTCTTAGGTCTTTAATTAACTTTAAATAATATCTTAAAGATAAAGATTATATACTAGCGTCTAGACTACTATTATAAAGGTAAGCTACTATATTAGCGAGTATAGAGAATTAAAGACTTATATTCTTAGTCTTAAGTTCTTTAATCTTGTTAGTTTAGTTACTAGAAAAGCCTAGATAACTTCCTAGTAAGATAACAAGTGTATAGAACTTATCTATAAAGTAGTGCGAGAGGTTAACCTCTTAGCTATCTTCTAGGCTAACCTCTAGGTTAACTTCTAGGCTATCTTCTAGGTTAACCTCTAGGTTAACCCCTAGATTAACCTCTAGGTTAACTCTAACCTCTAGGTTAACCCTAACCCCTAGGCTAACCTCTAAGTTATTAGAGAGGTAGACTTAGCCTTTACTAGTAATCTTAGAGTATTATAACTTAGGGTAAGCTATATATCGACAATCTATTTGTCTCTTAACTAGCTATTTATAGGTGCAACTTAAATAGGTGCATCTTATATAATTTAGCTTTAACTTGTTATACTTTTTCTACCTATTCTAGCCTAGATTAGATAAATTAGTACTATTTAGACGTTAACGCTAGCAATACTTATATATTAAATAGCTAGTCTTAGCTTGTAGTTTTTGTTGTTACGCCGAATCTTTTATACTAAGAGATAGTAAACAAGGGTGTATAGTCTTCTAGTAAGTAGGGGCAAAAGTAATAAAATATATAGACGTTTTAGCCTTATTAGAGTATTTGCACCTATATTACACACTGTAGTACTCTAGATATCTAGCTACTAAGTATTAGTACTCTTTCGCCTAAACTTACTAGTCTTATTAAATAATATAGGCATTATAGAGATACTTATAACTACGAAGAGTCTTGTAGATTAAACAAAGCTCTTCTAATCTATCTATCTCTATAGAAGTAGCGCTTAGCCTAATAGACAAAGGATTAACTAGAAGTAACTTTTAGGCGTAGGAGATATATTATATAGCTTTGCGTAAGAGGACAAAGAGAATGTAAACGAATTTAGAAGGTAATAAAGGCCTAGAGAAAAGCTAGAAACTAGTAAAGAATAAAACCTTAGAAGGTAATATATAGTACTACTACATAAATTACTTATATATATCTTAAGTAATAACTACAGTAAAGGCCTTAATAACGATTTAGGTAAAGAGTAACGTATAGTAGAGTATAACGTAAATAGTAATAGTAATAGGGAATACTTTTTTAATATCTATCTAATTATCTATGTTAATTTAAATATCTCGAATAGGATTGTAAAGGTAGGCTATCTTAAGGTTAAGTTCTATAGTAGTAGCTACCTTAGGCCCTACACTACTACATTCTACTATAAGGTTAGGCGTCTTACTCCTTACCTTAGATAATTTTACTATAATATATAAGCTAGAAACTATTTAGTATATTATATAAATTAATACACCTTCTATATACTTAAGGTTTCTAAACACTCTTACTATACGCTAATAGATTAGCTCTATACTAACTATAGGGATACCTTTACTCTTTAACTACTTATTAACCTAATCTATAATCTCTCGTTTTTTATTAAGGGCGATAGAACGCTACTATATACTATAATTATTCTCTTGTAGTTTGCGAGCGATTCTTTAGTAATTTTCTACGCTCTAAGTTACTACTACTTATAGGCTAGCGCTATCTACTTTATAAGAAATCTTTACTATATATCTTTATCCTCTAGCCTTAATAGGCTTTATGCCTTAGCTACTAATATTTTATCTATAATTCTTAACATATTGTCTACATAGGCTTATATATAACAACCTAGTATTTTAAGGCGTAAAGCTTAGACCTAGTAATTAAGCTAATCTATATAGCCCCTTATTTTACGCAGTCTTACTTGCCCGATTTACTCTAGTAGTATAAGTACACCCCTATCTATTTAGCGTAGCTACGTCTAACCTTGCCTGCCCTTTCTACTACTATACGCAACGTCTAGCCTCGTATATATAGCCTACCCCCTATTATATTTAGAAGCTCTAGGCTAGAGAGATGCAGCTTTTTGTATATAGTAAGTAGCTACCTATACTAAAGGTTATTTCCGCCTTGCAGATTACTAGTCTTAACTACGCTATTATTACTACTTCTTAACGTAAATCGTATAAGTACAGGAAGATTTATCTTTATTATCCTATTCGCCTTAGCCTTTACAAGAGATTTCTAAGACATAGTGTACTATTAATAAGATATATAGCTAAAGGTACAAGTATTATAATAGCAAGAACTATATAGTTCGTTAATTTTAGCTAGAATATAGGGAGCCTTAGTTAGAAACAAGATTTATTTATCTAAGTGCTATCCTAGCACTTTGCTGCTAGCGTATTTAACTACTATCTTAGCACTTAACTACTGTCTTAGTACTTAACTACTATCCTAGTACTTAACTACTATCCTAGCTTATAATAAAGCATTAAAACTACAATTAATAGGTTATTTAGCGCTATTACTATTTTAGTATAGTTCTCTACTTATAAATACTATACCTATTAAAGCTAATACCTAAAACCTTACTAAAGTAGAATCTAGTTCCGTTCTTAAAACTAGGGCATTAGCGTGTAGAGTATTAGTAGTTATTAATAAGTTAATAGGCGCTAGAAGGAGTAGTATTCTTAAGGCGGCTAGCTAGGCTAGGTATAAATAGGACGTAGTTTGTAGGCACGTATTATCTATAGCTAGCTAGGTTAGGTATAAATAAGACGTATTTTATAGGTTCGCGTATATATTATTTATAGCTAGGTACTTCTTATATGTAGGGTAGGTCTTTAAGATCCTAATATACTATATATATTTATTATAGCTTATAGGTTGTATATAGCGTAAATAGTATAGTAATATAGGATATAATATAGATATTCGCGAGTATATATTAATTAATGTTACATATTAGTACGTCTCTTAGCTTAGCTCTCTACGTAGATTAGAATTAACTATTAGGGGCTAATCTAGGGTAGCTGCAAGTAGTCTATAGAGAACTTAGATTAACGTATAATAGTTAAGGGAGTTAACTATAGATTAGTTAGATAGCTACGTACAATAGCTATCTTAGGCACTACAGCGCTTAATAGATATAGCTATTATTTATTGTATCTCTTAGTAAGTAGTACGCCTATAGTGTAGTAGTCTTAGCCTTACATAGAAGGGAAAGAGGTAAAGAGGGTTGTAAATAATTAACTACTAATTAGTTAGCTATATTAATCTTATTTATAGTAGAACAACGTTATATAAATATATTAAGCATAAATATATATATAATAGATTAGGTAGGAGTAATACATAAACTTTGTAAGGAGAATATAGCTAACTTACTTTAGGTAGTTATATTAAAGTAGAGAGTAAGCTTAGTTTACAAATTAATTTGTCTCCTTAGATAAGCTCTAGAGGGTAGCTTTTTTAGCGCTAGGATAAAAATTTTATCTAAAAAGACTATTTTGCTTAAATAATAGTTCTATAATTATCTTATACTCTTAGGTATAAATACTACTACTAAATTAAGTAGCGCGTACACATAAGTTAAACTAGGGTTCGCCTGTAATATATAATCTATATCGTCTACAAGTTACTACCTTTCTTAGTCTTTTGCTAATTACCTTCTACGCGTTCGTTTACTACACCCTAAGATTGCGCTAATAGTAGTCTTCTTTTCTAGCCTTGCAGATAATAGACTTGTTACCTATAGCTATTACCCTTACATTAGTTAACTATCTACTTAGTGTTACGTATATAGAGACTACTTTAAATCTTACCCTACTTTTATTTTAGCTTTAGTTTATAAAGGATAAGGGGCGATAAAGAGTAATTAGGACGATTAAGAGTTTAGATGTATAGATGCCTAGGCGAAGAGCTACAAAGGAGTATTAGTATAAGTCTTCTACTACTCTACGACGCTAAACAAAGGTAAGCCTAGGTAGAGATGCGATTTAAAATACTACTAATACTACGCTAAGTCTATTAAGTTATTATTCTATAATTATAGTTAAGAGAACAACTTTTATTATAATAGTACAAGAAATACTACGTATACCTCTACCTTCGCCTATATTTACACAAACTCCTTGTCCTTAATCTACTAAACTAGCTTTGCTTTAGTACTTTAGTCTATTATTTATACGTCTTATTAGTAGTTTCTTTTGTTTTAATTAGTATACATAGGTAGAATTTAGTTCTATACGCTTTTCTCTCTTTTATTTGCTAGTCTTACTCTGTATTTACGTTCGTATTAATAACTACTTGTAGTTAGATTAAGGTTTTCTAATCTTTAAGTAGTAGGAAATACTAGATCAAGCTTTTTATACTTCTATAGATTAGAATAAAACCTACATTTAAGTCTTTCTATCTAATCCTTCTTACTATATGCCTAAGAAGCGAAGTAAATATAGTTATATATACATAAATATAATAAGGCTATAGCTTCCTATATAGAGGGAACCTTATAGTATACTAACGTTGTACTTAGAATATATATTAGTACTACTACAGCGTTATAGCCTACTATACACTCTTCTAAGTTATCTATAGAGGTCTATTACCTTCTCTCTAACTACCCTTATATACTATATATTATACACAGTATACACACCCTCTTTAGTAAGACTATAACGCCCTCTAGCCTATCTACTAGCTACCTTTCTTATTCTTTTACTAGATGCAAGAAGGTAATTAAAGGCGTTGTAAGAGATCTACTCTATAGACTAACTACTACGTCTACTCCTAATAAATAATATAGCTTCTATATTAATAAATGCGAGGCGACTAAATTTACAAGGCTAAAGAAAGGCCCTAGTAGATAAGCTTTATAGGGAGGCGAGCCTACTAATACCTTCTTATATTTACCTTGCTACTTTTACTAGCCTAATTACTTAGCTACTAAGGCGCTAGAGCAACTCTTAGCTATAGTATAAGGATAAATAGTTACTTTTAGAGTCCTAAGTCCTTTGTCTTTGTAATAATAAATTTCGACCTTCTACTTGCCTATACTACGCTTGTTAATATTATCTCCTTTTTTTTAGTCCTAGGTTTCTAGAGTACTATTAGTATTAGCCTTGTTATATCCTTTAGTCTTAATTTCCTTTCTCTCTATTGTAATCTTAGGTTTATTAAAACCTTAAATATTACTATTATACTTATTATAATACTTACTATCTTTATTACAAAGCCTATCTATAAGAGCCTAGTTTAAAGTTTTATTTATAGCTAATTAGTTAAGGCCTAAGTCTATACAATCTAGGAAACTCTACTACAATCTTATTTAGTATAGTAGTATTTACGATTACGTGTATACAAAGTATAAAAGAGAATAAAAAGGTTCTATATATCTCTTTAGAGCTTATATAGATTACTATTGTTATATTAGCGCTATATTCCTTCTTAGTTATAATATAGTTGTTAATATTCTTTGTCTTAAGCGTAATACTATAGTTAAGCGAGGTAGTATATATTTGTAGATAGTTATATACTATAGCAATAGGAGATATTAGCTAGGAGAGATTATAGATAGGCGTAGTATTCTAGAGTAATTCTCTTAGGAATCCTTTCTTTAAAAGTCGCCTTAATAGCTATTTTTAATCCTATAGATAGTAATTACTTAGGTTTCCTATATTAGTGTTAGATCTAAAGGTAGTAGTAATAGGCTTACGTACGTTAGTCTTATAGGTAGATTCGCGATAATATATTATATAGGAAGGCGACTAGTAAAGGATAAAAGAGCGAGCTGTAGATACTAGCTACTACACGTTTAACGCAAGTTAGAATAGCTAGTTTAGTTTAGCTTTATTTCTTATTTACTCCTTTAGCTCTAAGGTTATATAAATAGTTGTAATTAAGATTAATTTTACAATATATCTTTAGATTAACCTTAAAGTATCTATACGTATATATACAAACTATTTTCTTACTCTTCTTTTATCTATGCCTATAAGCTTATACGCTCTTAATTCTTTCTCCTTCCTCTAAGCTCTTAAACTAACTACCTTAGAGGTTCCTAGCTACTAATACCTTTTATATCTTAAGAAGGGTAATATAGTATAAGTTATTTTAGGGGAATACTGCCCCTAATATAGAACTTCTATTAATTAAAAGGGCTAGTTAAAGGTAAATCCTTGCTACGAAATCCTTATATACGCTAATTGTAAGTAAGTAGTACTTTAAGAGGTATCTTTGTTTATTAATAGTAGTTAGATATTAGGCGTTAAACCTAAGTGTAAGGACCTTCTTAAAGGAAAATTTAGGGCTAACTTCTACTATTTTAGCTAGATAGTGTATGTCTATACTTTCTATTTACTTAGGTAACGCAGCTTTAGTATATAATACTATTACTCTTATCTTTATATTTAGTGTAGTTGTATATATTAGTATTAAGGGTAATAAGCGTTAAGGAAATATAAGGCTATCTTGTCTTTGCTTATACGTTAAGCGTAGCTAGTTTAAATTGTATCTACTCTTCTCTACCCTAGATAGGCGTCTTACTAGTTCTTCCTAAGTTACTTACTTGCTCTTGTACTTAAGGAAGGCTAATTAGATTATTCCTTATACGCCTACCCTAGATTTAGGTAATACTTCTTAATAGAGCTACTACTTAACTCTAGCGTGCCCTAAAAGTAAAAGCTCTCTATAATATCTTCTTACCTAAGACCTAAGTAATAGGGGCGCTAATTCTCTAATATATATGTATACTCCCCTAAGGCTAAGACGTTCTGCGTCCTTTACTCTTTACTTACTTTTTAAGTTTCGTCTTCTTGCAAGTTTAATATACGCGTCCTACGCTCTAAGATTTTTATCCTATATTAGTCTACCCTTACTAGCTCCTTATATAATAGCTTCTCTATACCCTATTATAGTTAACTAAGTAAAGGCTATAAAGAGTACTATACTTAAAAAGTTAATATACGTTATTTAATTACTAATACTTAACTCTATCTTGTACTCTTCGCTATAGGGATATTCCTAGTACTAAAATCTAGGTACTAGAAAGTGTAAGGCTAAGACTTATATATTAGTGTAATTAAGCAAAACCTACCTATTCCTACTATAGTAAATTAGGACGAGAGTGCAAATATTAGGATTAAATAGACCTCCTCTTCTAGAACTAGATAGCTACTACTTAGAAACATACTATAGAGTTGTAAAAATAGAGGTTAATAATACCTTTTCTAGAGACCTCTAGTAAAAGCAATATAGTTATACCTTTATAGAGGACCTAATACCTACCTATTAATAAAGCTAGATATAGTATCTTAATTCTAAGTACTAAAGGCGCCTCTATTATCCTAGCAATCTAGCTAAGCCTATATAGCCTAGCTTATAACTAACTTTTACACGACTTTATTATATCTAATAACTCTAATAGGCCGCTAGAAGAACCCCTAAGTGCTCTTTTTACTTTTATTCCTATAATTTATCGGTATATAGAACTAGAGTCTTGTTTAGTAGCTACTATTAACGCTATCTCTTGCGTTAATTTTGCTAATAGAGTTAAAGTACCTAAAGTAGTTACGTTAGCTAAAGAAAGCTTTGTAAAAGCTATTAGTATGCTAGTAATAATACTTGCGAGTAAAGAGGTAGCCTTAGATAATATACTATACTTAGTATATTTACTAGGGCTCTATAAGGTTAATTTCTAGAGCTCTTTATACTACTAATTTTAGCTAATATTAGTTAGGACCTAGCTACTACCTAGCTATATAGTATGTATAAACAAGGCGTAAGTGTATTACTTCTACTACAAATAGTTAAGTAGTCTAGAAATAACCTAATATTAGTAATGTTATATAAAGTAGCGTACGCCTAGATAGTAAGTCTACTACTCCTTCTAATACGTTAACTATTGCCCTAAACTAATATTCTAGAATAGTTAGTTTTAAGCTTATAAACTACAATATATCTACTTATACTTAGTGTTAAAAAGTATCTACTTAAGTTATATAACGACCCTAAAAGCTCTATTATTTAGCTTATACAAGAAACAACGAGGTTATATACTATATAGTATAATCTATATACTAGTTATAGTAATCTTTAAGGTCTTTTATAGAACGCCCTTAATCTTAATACTTAATTTTGATCCTAGGAAACTAAGCTCCCCTTAGCTTAGAAGTACTAGATAAAACTTAATACGCTTAAAGTACAGTTAAGCTATAGCTCTATATAGTAGGAATTAGTACTATAGAGTAGAGGCGCGCCTAACGAAATTTACTCCTATTCTAGCTTAAAAAGAAGCTATATATAGGGATTTTATTGTACTAGCTAAATGTTCTTACTTTGCGTTATTCTTAAGATTCTTAACTAGATACCTAGGTTGCTAGAGCTATAACTATTGTTACAACAAGTGCGTATAGACTACTCCTCTATTACTACGTAACTAGTAGATCTTATTAAGAATTGTTGCTCCGCTATCCTTTATAGCTTAACTACTCTAATTTGTAGTAAGCCTTTTAAGGATGTAATAACTTTTAGAGGCTATATTATTATATAGCTACTAGAGACAATATACTTAATCCTTAGAACTAGGCTTATGCTAGACTGCGAGGCTCCTCTTTATTTACTAGCTACTAATTACTTATTGCTAAATATATTACAACCTAGTAATCTACTAGCATATACTATTAATATAGTAGTAAAACAAGAGTAGCTAAGTAGTATACTCTATTATATAGGCACTAAACTAGGCATTAAGAAAGTATTATTTGTCCTTCTTAATAGGGGTATAGATAATAGGGCAATAGACTAGCTAAGGATATGCTATAGAGAAAACTAAGGACAACCTACTCTAGTACTTAGCGCGCTGAAGTTGAACCTCCTAAGGTTAAAATTACTAGACTTAGCGTTCTTTACAATTATAGTTAATAGTAGATGTCGATCTAAACACGAAGGTAAGTAATTACCTTACTATAAAGGATAGAAAGGCTAGGTATTATTTTAGGCTAGATACTATGCGAGAGCTTTAACTTGTTAGGAACTTAGGCGAAGAGTTAGAGCACGAAGTAGATAGCAAGACCTTACTACTAAGGAGCACGAGTATACGCTCGTTATACGTGCCTACAAGATAATAGATAGTTTTCTTGTTATCTAATACAATTTATTATTACGGAAATAGTATACAGGTTATTGTAAGATAATCTTTAAAGAAAATAGCGTTAAAGGCAAGCCTAAACTATATAATACCTAAAGCTAAGTATTGTTTTACAAGTCTAGGGGGTTAGGTATCTTTGTATGCGCTCTCTCTTTAATAGTAGAGTAATCTTAATAGGGCTAGTATTACTTCTTATTACTAGCTAAGAGTAGCACTATAGTAAAGCTAAAAGATAAAAAAACCTTCTACTATTAATTTACCTTCTATAGCTAATTAGTAATTGATTATAACCTAATATATGCGAGCAATCCTATTATTACTAGAGATATAACAAAGATATAGCTAGGGGTAGCACTCGCTTTAGGCGATGTGCTAAGATATAGCTCTAAAGTTATTTCTTTAAGTCTTAATTAAACTTAATAGCTACTACTCTTCCTATTTTAGTAAATTATACAGGTAGCTACTTATAGAGTATAAATAGGGGGGAGACGTTTAACCTACTATACGAGCTAGTATATAACTAGAAGCCTCTTATATAACGTATACAAAAGTAGAAGCTAATTGCAATTGTTATTTAAATAATATAAAGTACGCAACCTAGGTAAAGTTTAGAGGTCTTACTTCTACTCTTTGTATATATTACCTTTATCTTTATTTAAGAATTGTAATTATCTATTAAGACCTATCTATTACATTTAGGAGCTATACTTATACATTTAGTTCTAGGATTTCTTACGAGTAAAAGCTATAAACTTATGTCTTAACTAAATTATATATATTAAAAATTATAGTAACACCTACTTAAACTATAGTAAAATATTTTAGTCTTCTCTTTTTAGTAGAAAGACGTAAAATTTAGCCTTTACTAGATATACGTCTATCTAGAGCTACTAATAGTATTATATAGTATAACTATAGAACCTAGAAGTATTTTACTATTATACGTTTTAGAAGAGCTGTAGGAGCGTAGGAGCTATAATTATCTAGTTAGTAAGGGAAAAGTCCTAATAAGATTCTAGTGCTTAATTTAAGTAAGGATTTCTATAATCTATCTAAAAACTTACTATATAATAATAATGTATAAAAAGAAAAAGTCTCTAAGTTTAGTAGATACTAATATAGGTTTGCGTAGCTATATTAAGCAGGTTAACTAAAGATTTTAAAAGGAAGGACGTAGTTTATCGCGTTACTATTTAGAATATTCCTTTAAGAGTATTATTTCCTTTAGTAAGTTTTAATTAATCGAACCCTTATATTATTCTATATAATATTAAAATATCTAGAATATCTTAATAAGGGTTACTAGCTAGTTGTATAGATTTATATCTTAAAGTTAATATAGCGATGTAAAGTATAATAGGTAGTATATTATATAATCGCGAAGGTGCTAGCTATATATAGTGTAGAGCCTTCGCCTTCTCTTGTAATCTGTAATTATTAGCGCTTAACTAAAGCTAATGTTTAAGTCGTCTCCTACTTTCTAGCCCTACTCTAGCGTTTCTCTAAGAGAGGCTAGACACGCTCGTATAATGCCTAATACTAAGCCTACCTATTTTAATTGCTAACTAGCTTTAGTCTCTACTAAGAGGAGTTGTAATAATCTAAGTATAGGGCGCTAAAGAGGGTAGAAGCGTAGTAGGTAGTTATAGGTATATAGTAACTAAATAGTTTAGGTTATAGTTGTAGTAGAAAGTGTATAGGCTATAGATTAACCTAGGTTAATCTATAGCCTATATATTAGGTTAATCTAATCTATAATATCTATATAGGAGGTTGTAACCCTACATCCTATATTAGCTACTAATACTAGTCTACTAGAGAAGAGCTTAGGGCGTAGTTTATATAGAGGATACTAGAAGTAGCGTAAAGGAGTAGTAGGTCTAGGGTAAACTTAGCGAGATCTATAAAGTAAGAACTAGATTAAGGTTAGTTAAAATAAAGATAGAAATAGGATAAGATAGAAATAAGATAAGATAGAAATAAAATAAGGCCTAAGTAACGTGTTAGCAGTTCTGTTTTATTTTAGTCTTATCTTACTTTAGTCTTATTTTACTTTAGTATAACGTAGCTATTATAAAGTAAGCCTTACTTGTATTAGGATTAAGATACTCTAGTTATAAAATGCGCTCCTTAGAGCGGCGAGTATATCTAGAATTAATTCTTGTAGGGGGAAGTTAGATAGCAACGTGCTAATACTAAGATCTAGTTCTAGCACAAGTATAAAAAGACTTAGTATTCTTAGTATTTACTCTACGCGTAGGTTAGGGAAACCTTAATAGAAGCTTAAGAATATATATCCTATAGATATATCTTATTCTTAGGATAATTAAGGGTAGCTACTCTTAAGTATAAGTTAAGTTTTAATACATACTTCTTAGTAGATAGTCCTTACCCTTGTCTAATAATCGACCTATAGTTCTCTAGCTAACATCTTACCTAGATTTAATATGCTATTAAAAATATTAATTTTCTATAACAATTGCCTCTACTACAAAGCTCTAGCCTAGATACAAAGTAAGGTATTTACGCTTAGTATAGTCTTTCGCTAATTTAAGTAGACTTACAATAAAATTTATATTACTCTATTTACGTAATATATACGTAGTTTTATAGCTAAAGATTAATAAAAAACTTTAAGACTTCGAAAGTTATTATAATACGTCGTACTATCTTACTAAACTTTTAGTAATTAGCCTTTAAATAAAAGTGTTCGAATTATATAAATCCTAGGGGCTGTTGTTTAATTTAAGCTAACGAGATCAGGAAACTAGAATATAAGAGTAAGTAGTAGCCCTAGGTTTAAAGGATCTCTTAGGCTATCTAGACGCGTATTTCCTTTAAAAATTACGCTAAACTAAGATTAAAACCTTCTAATACAGCTATACTCCTCTAAGTCCTTCTTTTTCTACTTTATACTATTTTAAGCTAATTAACCTAGTAGCTATTAGTTTAATAAGCTTATTTATTATTATAATACGTTATATATAGTGCAAGGACGCCCTTTTTAAAGGGGCTGTATACCTTTAAAGGTACACCTTAATTAAATAATACGAATTAGCTTAAAGCGTTAGTTATAGGCTCCTAATATTACTAGGTACGAAAATTCTAGAGAACTAGAGGAAGTAAGTAGGTAACGATGTTATATTAGCTTACACATTTATTGTCTTAAGGGAAGTAACTTTTATACCTTACTATAATGTACGTTATTAGCTTTGCCTTTACTAAGAACTAAGCTATTAATATTAGTATAAGCTATATAGAAGAGACAAGAGTAATAGCGAGAGTAGAGATATAGTAGATAATCGTTAGTGTAGGTGCTTAGAAAATAGCTTACGAGTGCTAAGTAAGACTAAAAACGTAGTAGGAATTGTTTAGCTCGCAATACTAATAGGCTTTTCTACGTCCTATTTATTAAAGCACCTACTATAATTTATTAAAACGTTGTACTACGTAAATAGTAGACTTACAATATTATAGGGCAAGTTAGGCCTATAGAACGAGCTCCTTAGATAGTAGTCTATAGCCTACAACTCCTTAATCTACTTAGTATACTAAAAGGCACTCGCTACATTTACTATAGATTAATAAACTTCTTTGCTTTTCTTTACCTTATTATAAGTCTACGTATATTCTTAGAAATAATACCTATAAGAGGAGACACGTTCTGTAAAAGAATACATTTAAAATATATAGAAATAACGCAATTAAGTAATAGTTAGTTTTAGATAGGGAAGTATAATATTAGATAAAGCTAAGTAAATATTTAAGTACTTCTAAAATGCCCCTTAGGGAGCTACGTAATTTCTAACTCGAATACTAGACAAGCTAAATAAAGCAGGGTTACTCTAGGCATCTATTTAGTAGTTATCTAGTATACCTAAGTAACTTAAAGTAGGGTGTCTATAGGCGTAGAATAACTAGAATACTATAGATATAGGTCTAATGTATAGTTAGAATGCGCGTTATAGCGGACGCTTTGCGTTTAACTACTTAATAAGGTAGTTATTGTTATAGATATAGTACTATAAATATTCTATAGTGTAGCACGACTATAGGAGTAGCTACTAGAGATTCTTTTATATAATTTTATTGTTGTATAATAGTACCTAGTAGTATATTTAAATATAGACTATTAAGTAATCTATAGTAAGGATAACGACCTTTGAATAGAAATAGTTGCAAGGCTGCCTACTATCTTTATTTACTTTACTTCTTCTAGACGTATTCTAGTACTTACAACCCTAGGGCTATAGTAAATGCTAGCCTTTGTAAGCTATATAGGTACTTAGGATACGTACTCTTCTAGTTATACGTATATAGCTTAGATTAGGTTGCTAGAATAGTTTAAGATATTATTAAGCTCTCTTACTTTAACAAATACAAGTTAGCAATATAATTCCCTATAAGAGATACCTATAACTATAGACCCTTTAACTATAGGAGGCTACCTTATATATTAGCCTAGAAAGAGTAGGTGTTCTAGCTACCTACTACTACTAAAGCTAACGTACACTCCCTATACAAGGTAATACTAACGCTACCTAGACCCTATCTACTATAGTAACGCAAGACCTCGCCTTCTTATTTTAGGTACGTATTAGATATAACAAGGGTAGTACGCGCTATTATAGCTACGTATCTTACTTCTAAGTTCTCCTATTTATCCTACTCCCTTAGAAAAAGACAATATATCTGCGCTACGACATTATGTCGCGCTCTTAATATTACTAGGTATCTAATAGCCCCTACGAGGCTTAACAATAATAGAAAGTAGGTACTAGAAATAGTTAAGATATAAGCTATAGTCTCTAATTAAATATTAAGTTCTATACCTAACTTCGATATAGAACGCCTACTTCTCTTTAGATTTATTACTTGTTCCTTATGTAAAATACTACTTAGCATTCTACTCCTATATCTTAACACTAAGAAGTCTAAATTAGACTAAACCTAGAAGAAAGGTAGATACTTAGAGAGAGTCTTAGCTTTTACCTTTAGTGTTATCTAAATAGCCTTGTTTACTACTGTTTGTGCTACTATAGTAATATTACTTAATACAAGTTAATAAGTTTGTTAGGTAGATATAGTATACTTTAGTACACTCTAACTCTATACTAGAGTTAATGTAAGAGCCCTTGTTTAGAATACTTAAGCTTAAACTTACGAAACTACTAGTTTGCCTACGTCGTACGCTACTTAGCACTACTTCCTTAGGCTACACTACTTATATATATAGTTTTTATAATTTTAACTATACTTAACTTTATATACTTAATGTAGGAACCTATCTACTAATATTTAAATTCCTCCTTACCTAGTTTAGAAAACAAGAAAATCCTCCTGGCTACAAGTTTTTCTTCGATCTCGCTATTCTATTACTCCTATCTTTAGTTATATCGTGCTAGTAAGTATATTAATATAAGAGTGTAGGAGGTAGTAACTAGACCTACCTACGTTTCTTAGTCCTACTAGCTATTTTGAATACAATTGCGGCTATATTATAGTTCTATAGAGTAATTATTATTTACTACTTATTACTTATAGATCGCGAGGTTATAAGTAAACTCTACTACAGTATTCTTCTTGTATGTATTAACTTTTTATCTTCTAATTAGTCTAACCTAGATAGGCTTATACGTATACTTATCTCTTCTATCCTTTTGTAATTTATGTTAGTAGTATGTGTCTATTTATTAAGTAGGTATAGGCTTAGATACAGCTACTCTATTTAACTAGTAGTAATGTTAGAGGAGTAGTTAGACTATATAGCCTAGAATTTAGACGAGGTAAATTTAGAGCCTAGTAAAGAAGTAAGTCTCTAGCTAGTAGTAGCTACTTAACGACAGCATGTAGTAACAAGAATAAGCCTAATTAGGCTATAGGATTAACTAGAAGTAGGACTAATAGAATAGAGCTATATAGTAGAAAATCTAGTATAAGATTTCTATTAGGTTAAATCTAGGCGAGGGACAGTCTATTGCAGTTATACTTAAATAAGCATATATCTAGCCTATTAATTACCTCTAAAGCTAGTAGAAATATTAGGCAACTATAAAGCGTCTTACTAATTTAGGCGCCTTATTGCAAGCTATATTACCTTTACTTACTAAAATAGTAAGTTACCTACTACTTAATAATATAGAGAAGGGTATAAGATGTTTTAGTATAACTATAGGCGATTAGGATAGAGTTAAAGGCTAATTTATAACAAGCTTTTTATTATTACCTACCCTTAATCTATAGATAATAGAAGCAACTTCTTCTAAAAGTATGTACAATTAGTACTTGTAATAAACGACCCTAGGAAAGTATAAAGTAGTTCTACGGCACTTAGATAAAGTAAAGACTTACGCGGAATATTACGATAAATCTCCTAGGCCTAGTATATCGCGTAGTAACGAAAGAGAGGTTTAATCTAGACGTCTTACTATTACTAAGCTAGCGCTAAGTGTAAGATAAAAGTATAACTAGGTATATAACGCTATAAAGAACTAGTACTACTTAATCTAACTTAATATAGTCCCTAACTCCTTCTACCTTATTTAAGGGGCTATAGACGAACTAAGTCTATAATTCTAACTAGATAGTTAGCACGTTGTTACTCTAGTGCAGATAGCTTATCTATACTTTTAATAGCGAGACTTGTCCTTCCTAGAAAAGTAATTTAAATTAGGAGCGGGAAGTAGTTAGAATATAATAACATACTTAACCTTATACCTAATACTCTGCGTTACTTTATCTATAGACTTAAATTGTCCTTTCTAGCATTTTATAATAATATCTCCTAGCTTAACGTCTTTGATATCTAGATATCTACTCTCCTAAATCTATTAGTAGACAATCTACTTCTCTATTTTACTATATAGCTGTAAGATAGTAAATTATTAAATAGAGAGTATATAGCTTAGCCTGTATTATTCTATATTTATTCTTGTTATTATCTAGGTGCTTAAACCTACTCTTGGCGTAGACCGTAGAAGGCTTGTTATTAATAGTAAACCCTATAAAGTAACTTTCTCTATAGTAGAATGTACCTTTAGGCTAATAGCCTACTAGGTAACGTCTAATAGCTGTTAAGCGTGCAGTCGTATATATCTCCTTTAGATATATCCTAATATTAATTTACTATATCTTTAAATGTCTTGCTATAAACTAATTCTAAGGATTTCTTGCTTTTTATTATAAATTGCTAGCAGCTAGTTATACAAGTCCTACAACGTAGATGTATACTAACGACAGAGATTAGATTATCTAAAATGCCCCTCCTTCTTAAAGTTGTGTTAGGCGCGCGTAAGATTTACTCTACCTCGAACTAGGTAGTATAAACGCTTTATTCTATGTAGCTAGGCTAGGTTTGCGAGCTCTTATATAAATTAAGTATAATACGATTATTTTAGGCTTTATATATTACTAACTATTGCGTAGTTAAAGATATACTATAGAGTAGCTACAAATATACTACTCTATACCCCTTATGCCTAAATATCTAGAGGTATACGTACTTAATAAATTGATAAAAGATCTTCTAGAAGCTCTTAGGAGGTAGCTTAAATACAATAGTACTTTCGTCTTAGGGGTTAAAAACTTTAAAAAATACATAAGTGTAGATTTAGGACGATAAGTTAGAGAACTATAAAGGAAGATAATTGCATTATTTAGTTAAATACAGGGCACAAGTAATATAAGTAGAAATATATATCTTTATGTAATAGTCTAATCTTGTAGATAGATACTGAATTTCTAGGGTATATTAAGATTAGAGCAAGGAAGGGGTTAGTTAAAAAATAAAGAACGCGCATAGCTTCTTGTCCCTATCTAAGTAACAAGAGATTTAAATCCGTATATCTAGTCTCCTAATAGTAAATATATAGCCTTTACTCCTAGCTAGGCGATATACTATGCATATAATAATCTAGTATATATTAGTAATAATATTAAATTCTTTTTTGTTTACTAAGAGATCTACAGCGCCTACTTTAACAACTAAGGTCTATTATATAAATTCAACCTATAATACAATTAATCTCTAATTTACTTTAGGTAACAAGTAATTGTTCTATTAGTACCTAAGTCTAGTGCGCCCGCTAAACGCTATATAAATTGTTGTAGGTATATTACTAAATCCTAAGAAGTTAGTATACTAAGCTACCTCTATAGAAGCGCTACTAAACTGTAAAAATTTAGTAAACTAAAGGATTAATGTAGTAGTGTCCCCGAACTACGCAAATTTAGCTGCTAGCTAAGCGCTATTAAGGGATATACTATCGCTATACAAGGTAAAACTAGGTTGTAGCGTAACTAGCTAATTTATAGTACAGTCGCTTCTCGAAGATCTATTAGTACTATTAGAGATAATAGTGTAAATATAGCCGCTTATGCTATAGAGATTAGTATTAGCATAGAGAGCTCCTTTATCCCGCTCTTAACTTTCTCTTCTTATACTCTTATTCTTATACTGTCTCTATAGAGTAGATGTATCTACGTAGTTATTAGTTAATCGATAGGTAGGGATATATAATATAGCTAGCACTTACTTTAATGCGGTAGAATATAGTTAGATAACATTAGATACTAAATATAAGGTAAGTTGACATAGCGCTCTAAACAGCCTACTATTAAAGGTATTAGCCTATTAAACTACAACTTAGATTACAAACCTATAATCTCTTAAGTTACTTAAACGCGGCTATTTTAAAGCTTAGTAGTCTGTACCCTAACTTTTATACACCTAGAAGGTAGAAAATATTAAAGGTGCGATCTCTAAGGCTAACTAGCGTGCTTTAAATAGCTCGTCTAATTTAAGTTCCTTTAATACGTCCTAGAAGTTTATCTTATAGAATAAATAGTATGTAATAGCTATAAGGCCTATAAATCTAGGCTACTCTTGCAAAGGTAGTAAATTTACCTTTTTAAGGGTATAGAGCTTAAGTCTATTGTAAATAGTAGAGTATACGATATTAATATTATCTAAGGAGAAGTTTATAGTAGCGTATATCGTAATTAAGTTAGAATTTCGTTTCTTCCTACAAATATTTTTGCTCCTATAAGCGTTAGTAAGTCGAGTAAGATAGATAGAGAAGTAATTATTAGCTAAACTTAGCTCCGCTATAACGCGCTAAATATTACCTTAAAGGTTATTAGCTTTAGTGTTCCCCTTAACAAACTAAACATTAATAATATAGTAATTATAATTAGGAAGGCTTCTAACTATCGTCTCTAGGCTATTTAAGTTGTAGAAGCGTTTAAGTTTGTTAAGTCGTTTTACTAAGAGAGCAAGACCTTTTAATTTTAAGGATTGTTTAAGTAAAGAGTAGAGTGCTTTAATCTCTTTTACTTAACTTAATTATTTAGCTAAAACTTTAGAGAGGATCTTAACAGCTTTAGTAAGTTTATCTATATTAATAGGCTGGGGGAAGAGCGGCAAAGGGAGAAGAAAAGGTAAAAATATTTGCTTTACCTCCTTTAACTGTCCTTTAGTTTAATCTGTGTACTAGGCAATTATTTAGCGTAGCTAGAGGCTTATAGGTAATAAAACATAGATAGTTATAAGTAAACTACTAATTAGGGGCCTATATAGCGCTACTCTAATACCTAGGTGCCTAGTACTATCGTAAGCGAAGCTACTGCGATTTAGACTAATAGTTGTTAATTTTTTATTATTACAACAATAGTACTACTATAGTATTACGACCTACTATGCATCCTTCCTAGTTACTCTTAGGGTTACCTACTTACTAACTACTATACTACGTAATACGCACAGCTTCGTATTTTATTCTTGTCTATTACTAGGAAAAAGTAGTGCTAGTTCTAGGAGTTCTAGAATCCCTAAATATAGCGTTAATAGTAGAGATATTTTAATTAAGCTCGCTATAGAAAAGAGGAGAAATCGTTCTATAACTCTTACTATTACAACGCGCTCTAGAAAAGTAAAGTATCTTACCTTTCTAGTATCTTAATATTAGGACTAATTAAGAGATATTTTCTAATATATATGCACGCTCCCTAATAGGCTAGGACGTCCTTCGTTCTCTACTTACTACCTTACTACTTTTCTTAGTCCTTTACTAGTTGCCCTCTTAGACAAAAGGCTTGCGCCTAAGAATAGAATAGCCTAAACTTGCGAACCTACATGCACGATAAATATATATAGGCTTATCTTACTTCTTTTAGATCTAACTATTATAGGAACTAAGAGTGCTTACTATTAAATAGCTTAATTAGGATGTAGATTAGGCGTTAGTTAAAGCAGTTATAGTAGAGGAGTATTCTAGTATTACTTTAGAGTACCCGCGGGAGTATAGCAAAGAAGAATTCCTACGTCTAAAAGGTACTAATGCTACCCTAATACGTTTTATAGAAATTATAATAAGAGAAAAGAAGAATAAAGAGTATAGAAAACCCTATAGCTATTTTCTATAGTTTTTACTACTTATTTCTTGGTTTATAACTACTTTAAGGGAAAAATACAGCTTAGATACAGCTCCCTACCTAGTTTGTATGTTTTTCTTACTCCTCTAAAAGATACTTACATAGTCGTAATAATCTTAGCTATAGCTCTTTAGTATAGAAAGCTAACTTAATATAGAGAATAACGTATAGTATAGAGGACTAGTAGGTATAATATCTACGTTAAGCGACACCGCTATTAATAGGAATCTAGTAGAAAACTCTTAGTCTAAACCTATTATAACGTACAAGACTTATAGAAAGATATTCTACTTTTAATATAGCCTTAAATTTTATTAAGAAGTGTATAATATAAAGGTATTACGAGTAAAGGAAATAGGCTAAATATCTACTCTATTAGTCTAATCTTAGTATATTATCTATAGCTATAGAAGGTATCTTATTTTCCTATAGTTATAGAGATAGCGTAAGAAGACTTGTTTTATCTTAGTAAGGTATCTAAGTAAGAAGCCCTTTTTATCTATATTATATGTATTGTAAATTAAAGTAAGTGCAGAAATAGACTAATTTGTAGCTGTCCGCCTTATAGGTCTTATAGGTTTTAGCTTAAAAAAATGTAGACCCTCTACTTTTATAAGCTCTCTACTTTTATAAACTTTCTACTTCTATAAACCTTCTACTTCTATAAACTCTTTACTTCTATAAACCTTCTACTTCTATAAACTCTCTACTTCTATAAACTCTCTACTTCTATAAACTCTCTACTTCTATAAACCCTCTACTTCTATAAACTCTCTACTTTTATAAACCTTCTACTTTTATAAACCCTCTACTTCTATAAACTCTTTACTTTTGTAAACTTTCTACTTCTATAAACTCTCTACTTCTATAAACCCTCTACTTCTATAAACCCTCTACTTCTATAAACCCTTTACTTCTATAAACTCTCTACTTCTATAAACTTTCTACTTCTATAAACCCTCTACTTCTATAAACTCTCTACTTCTATAAACTCTCTACTTCTATAAAACTCTCCTAAACCCTCTTCTAGTTATATTAAATTTGCCTTGTCTAAATTCTATACTATATAGTCTAACTACTCCTTTAACATTACTACTAGTTAAATAGAGTAGCTATATCTAAGCCTATATACTGTTAACACATATTATAAAAGGGTAGAGGAGATTAATTACTAATTAGCTATAGCTAAAGGTATAGTAGTAGTGTAGGTAAATAGAAGCTTAAAATTTATTATTGCAAAGAGATTTAAGACGACGACTAGTAAAATTAGTAGGTAACTATTAGACAATATTGGTTATAAATACAGGGAAGTACCTTAACTACTTTAGGCACTAGTAATAGCTTAGCGTTGCGTCTCTTCGTCTTACCCTTTTACGTTTACTATAGCTATTACATAATTGTAGATATATCTAAGGATAGTTAAGCGTAATATTATCTCTTTGTTAAAATTAGGGGCTTAGGTATATATTTATATACTTAACTACGCGACTATAGTAATTTAGACGCCTTTAAGAGATATAGTTATTAATTTTATTTACTTAAAAATAGCTTAGCTATTAAAAACCCTAACTACAGGATAAGGATAGGATAGCCTAGAACTTATAGAGCGCACAACTATATAGGTAGCCCGCACCTTTTATATATATAGTCCTTTAGGAATATCCCTAACTAGATTCTACTTAAATTTAGTTACTTAATTAAGGGCAGCTTGTATATAAACTTTAGATAATTTTATACTATCTAACTTAGCTCTACTATAGGCTATTATAATAATATTCTTAATCTATTTATATTAGCTTAATATAGTCCTAATATTTAAATCTAGAAAGATAAACCTTACGACTATTTACTTCGTAAATATAGAGAGATTCGATATCTTTATTAGTAATTTCGTTCGTCGATTAGGAAATAAATAATTTCTAAAGTTCTATCCTCTACTTTGCGTTAAATTACTAGTAAATTAGGGAAAGATATATCTAAGACTAGACTACAGAATTAAACTTTATAAGGTAATTAGTAGTTATAAACATAATACTTTTATACTACTCTAAAGAGTAAATAAACGTTAACACTATAGAGTGTAAATAGAATTCTACGCTCTTTCAAGATTAGACTAGTGTATCTACCTTATCTAAGAAGAGAATAGCTTTCTACAAGTAAGCTCTATTAAAGATTAACTATAGCTTTTAGGCTACTTTATTAGCTTTAATTCCTAGATCGCTAGTAGACATAGTATATAGTAGTACTTTAAGAAGCTCTAAAATAGCTTTAGCTATAAGAGTCTTACTACAACTAGGACTCCTATAGAGTATAATAAGATATCCTTAGCCCTTCCTATTAATAAGATTAGTAGATAGGCGATTAGAATATAATCTTACAAGACCTTCGAGGTTTTGTTTACTTAAGGGCTTAAGAATAAGTAATTCCTAAGATTTTTTAGACTACTTAGTATTACAAAGGTAAGATATAAAGAATTAGGCCTATTAGTTCTACTATAGAGAGAAGCTATTTAGGTATAGCAAGGCTATTAGAAGTTGTTCCTTTATAAATAAGCTAGCCTCCTAACTTTTAAGGGCTACGATTTAAACGCTTAATTTAGCGTTTTCCTTTTAATATCTTACTTCGTCTAGGACTATGCGTCTACTAATATCTATAAGATCGCCTAAAGGACTTGTAGCTAAGCCCTTATACTTATATACATCTATCTACTTTAACTTAATATATTTTGTACCCTAGTTATAAATTTTTTTCTCTAACGTATCGTCTACGTAATATTTAAGGGGGTATACAGCTAGTTCTATAATATCTCTTACACCCTTAAACTTCTTAACGTAGGTTACAATATCCTAATATCTAAATTTCTTCCTATTAAAGTTAAGTATATAGCCCTTAATACACTATTTCTCCTTATAGTTCTTTATATTACTTAGTAGTTTCTTATTAGTAATATAATTGATAATAAAACAATAGTTATCTTTATTAGCCTTAGAATAGCGGGTAAGTATAATAGTACTAGGTCTAAAGATTACCTAGAAGTATTTAAAGGTTATAAGGCCCTCCTTAACTATTAGTTAAAGCTTCTATAATATCTCTTTATAGTTATTAATAATGTAGTTAATTAAAAGTCTATAATACTAAGCTTCTATTGTGTTAGAAGGTAGTTTTTTTGCATAGGCTTAGATCTTAGCAAGATACAAGAAGAGCGTATTAGATTCTAACTAGGTAAGGTTAGAAAGCTTACAAATAGAAAGAGAAACTTGCCTCTAGAACTTTATTAACTAGAGAAATACCTTTAACGTTTTCTATTACATTTTTCAAGGCTTCCTTTAAATATATCGAGTTAATAATTATAGATAAATTCTTAAACTCCTTCTACTAGCTAAAATTTCGCTAAACAAGAAAAGCCTAGGAAATTTTAAAGTTTTAATAGCTACTAATATAGTTAGTGTACCTACGTATTTATTAAACTTCTCTACGCTATATCTAGTTTCCTTTAAGTTCTATAACAATTCTATCCTTGTTAATAGTAAGCTAAGAGTTTACTAGGTATAATATACGCTCTTATATCTTGTTAATATATTTAAAGGAGTATATAGTTCTTCTTATAGGTAACTTTACATCCTCTTTACTATTTTTATATTGTAGTTTGTTATATTCCTTGTTAATATTATAGCTCTTTTTTAGCTAAGTTACTATATTCTTGTTAGTATTATAGCTACTTTTATTCTTAATTAGCGTAGCTAGGTTACTAAAGTTAGTTTTTACTCTTTTTAAGTAAAGAAGTTAGGAGGATGCACTTTTATTATAAGGCGCCTTAACCTTTTCCCTAGCCTTAACGCTCTAGTTATAGTAAGGTACAATAAACTCCTGCGTAATAGAAATTAATATAAGTAGGATATAGGAGAACGCTAGAAGTTACTATATAGTAAGACTAAGTGCTAAAGCAATTAGTGCGGCTCTAGTATAGGTATAAACATTCCTCCTTTATAATTCTACAACGTTAGTTAACATGTTTAGATAGGTTAAGTAGGGGACGTTCTAAGAGAGGCTTTTAAATAATAACTATAGAAACGCGTAGAGAGAGCTTAAGAGAAGATATAAGTAAGAACAATTATAGTAGTAGGAGTATTTAAAAACATATAAATAGCATAGAGGATTTACATGCTAAAAACGTAGCCTTGTATAGTAAGAGTTATACGTAGGTATTTTAACTAGAGAAAAATTACAGGGCTAGAATATTTACAAAATTTAGGACTTAGAATCTAATCCCTATTGCGTAATAAGAGTTATTCAAGGTATCTTAGCTCTAGTATTTTACTAGTTAAAGCACGTTCTAAGATTGCTAGATAACTTTAGTACTAGCAAGGTAGAGCATCTCTATATAGTTTACGTTTGTAGCTAATTATTTAAGACAAATGCTAATTATACTACACTTAATTTTTAGCTAATTAATTGTTAACTACAATTAGCTGTACATTTACTAACTCTACTTATACACTAGCTTCGTTTTAGAGGCTTATCCTAATAAGCTACTTAAAGTAATCTACCTAGTTAAGCCCTCTAGTCGTTCTACATACTCTATATAAGACGCTATACTATAGCCCTTAAGTAGAGTGTACAACGTAAGAAAGTGTATATTAGCCTAGAGCAGGTACAAGGAGCCCTAGAGATAAGCGCTAAGAATATTGTATAGCGCCTAAGCGTTACTATTAAAGATTAGAAGTTTTATATAATAGATTGTCGAAATATAACTCTAACTTTATACTAATTTTAATACTAAAGAACTATAAATAAAGTAGTTATAGCCCTAAAGCGCTCTATTTAGCCTCTTAAACTTAGATTGTAATTAACTAGTTAACTAGAATGCCCTTAAGTTGTAGCATTACTTCGAGAACCTTTAGATTAATAATCTAGTTATTTAAGTTAGCTACTATACTCTTAAAAACACTAGTTATACGAGTGTAACCTACATTAATATCTTAATAGTAACACGTCTTATCTATATACAGCTATAAAATACTAATTAGGCTAATAAAAATAGTAGCTAGATATTCTTAGGGATATTAATAGAGCAAATAGCGCACCTAAGGCCTACGTCTAGTTAATATATAGTCCTCCTACTAGGTTTATATAGAAAACTCTAAAACACACTAAAGAATAACGTAAATAAAGATATTATATAGGGACGGATGCTACTCCCTAACTAGTAGTATTAACTAATCTAGATTTGCATTTATATTTTCTACACTAGGCTAGATAAGGTGCTATAGAATAGTTAGTTGTTAATATCTTCTATAAACGATAAACTTACCTGCATTAACTTAGTAAATATATACGCTAACGTAAGTCTTACTAGTAGGGGCGCTATTAGAAGAATTTTATTTACTATTTGTAAATACTATGTTAAAACTAGTTAGGTACTTAGAAGATCTAGGAAGCCTAATAACACTATATTAACATCTATCTTAGGTCTTCTAAGTACTTCCTCCTCGCTCTAGCTACTTTCAAGCAACTCGTATTTTGCTCTTTAGTAATACGCCTAATAAAACCTAAAATTATTTAAAGAGTCTATTACTACGACATAGAGCTCTCTATTAGTTGTATTTCTATACGTAGTTTAGCTCTATCCTTAACTTTAATAATAGTTAGCGAGCCTACTTATAGTCTCTTTATATTTAACTTACTTGTCTTATAAAGGCCTATTATACGTAAATTAGTTACTACTTAGAGTATTAGGGGATTCCTAGTCTAGGGGTGCAGGAGTTAGCTTCTAAACTTATATTAGGAGTAGCTTATAGGAGTATTTTAAAGATTCTTACTAAAAGCGCTTTCTTAATATCTTTAGCTAAGTGCCGTGTAAACCTATTCTTCTTAAGCTTAGCTGCCTAGTTCTTAGCTAAAGCGTAGTCTAGTATACTAATAATTAACAGTACAATCGACCTTATATTATTTAGATCCTAGGTTAAACGCTAAATATAGTCTTGTAATTGCGCTAATGTCCTTTTATCTAGCGCAATACTATATATATATTAAATTTTCTTAAACTAGCATCTATTATATATTAGTCTTATACTATCGTACTAGATTAGATATTAGCTAATCTATAAATGCCCTTCCTTAGTACTTATAGACCTTAGATTTACACTTTCTATAACTCTTACAAGCTATATAGGCGATTTTACTACAAGGAGCCTAAAGAGTATATACCTTAGAAATAGGAGATAGGTCCTATCTTTGTGTGTTTACTAAGGCGCCCCCTAGTCTCTATTTAGGTGCTAGTAGCTCTAGTTTTACCTGCGAAGTGCCGCTACTGTAATATCTAGTAGGCTTCTAGCTAACAAAATATTAGCTAGGTCCTAGAATAATACTAGAATACTTCCTTACTATAACTACTTTAACTAACGCCTAATTAGCATTCTAATAAAGTCCTTTAACAGTAAGTACTCTTAGTTTCTATAATAGTTAGATCTAAAAGAAGTAAAATAAGCCTATATATACTCTTTACGTATATAGACTCGTAAGCTTAGGCTTTCTATTCTTAGGTATAGGCCTTTTGTATAGGAGGGTAACTAGTAAAGGACTAAGAAAGGTAGTAAGGTAGTAAGTAGAGAATAAAAGACGTCTTAGCCTCGTTAGGGGAGCGTATATATATTAGAAAACTAGCGCTTATATCTCTTAATTAGTCTTTATATAAGGATACTAGAAAGGTAAGATACTTTACTTTTCTAGGGCGCGTTGTAATAGTAAGAGTTATAGAATAATTTCTCTACTTTTCTATAGCGAGCTCGATTAGAATATCTTTACTATTAATACTATATCTAGGGGACTCTAGAACTAGAACTACTTTTTCTTAGTAATAGATAAGAAGGAAATACGAAGCTGTGCGTATTATATAGCACAATAGTAGCTAGTAAGTAGGTAACCCTAAAGATAACTTAGGAAGATACATAGTAGGCTATAATACTATAGTAGCGCTAATATGTTTTTCTCTCTATTACCTATAATTTACCTTTTTATTATTATAACAATAAAAAATCAATAACTATTAGTCTAAATCGCAGTAACTTCGCTTACGATAGTATTAGGCGCCTAGGTGTTAGAATAGTCTATGTTTTATTACCTATAAGCCTCTAGCTGTACTAACTAATCGCCTAGTACACAGACTAAACTAGAGAATAGTTAAAGGAGGTAAAGTAAATTTTATTAGGATCTATAATTTATGTAGGTATCTTTATAGGTAGAGGCGACTAAGCTGCGTTTTTACTAATACGTAAGCCTCCTAGTGTTATATTAAAGAGAGCACTAATAGTATTAGGTAATAGACAACGAATAAGTATGTATAAGTAAGTAAGTCTTAATATATTCTAGCCTAGTACATCTATTCTTGTTTACCTAGGTATACACGTTTCTACTAGTTTTAGCTCTATATATACTTGCTATTATATTTACTTATTTTCTACGTCTCCTAACATTATAGGTTCTAGTAGTGTCTTACCTTTATTATTAGCTGTAATTATTAGAATAAGTAGAGCGAAGAGGCAGCTAAACGTACCTAGTCGATCCTTTATCTATTAGGCTAAGCGCTACTTCTATAGAGATAGATAGATTGTAAGAGCTCTCTTATCTACTAACTTTTTGTTAATTTAAGCTAACATACTATCCTTAACATTTAATAATATATTAATGTACCTCGTATCTATGTAATTTTCTAGATAGGTTTTTGTAGTAGGGGACCTTAGTTAACTTTTTTATAAAATTGTCCCGCTATACTATACGTCTTATAACTTAGGGATAGACCTTATATAGTCTTTTATTATTTTATTAGGATTTATAAAAGAAGGATTTAAAATATACAATATCTAAATTTCTTTAAGAAAATTGCTACGAAGCAGAGTTATTAAATTTACTATCTTGTAGCTAGTAATACGTGTAGCATTCTAAGGGATATAGAGCTAAGCGTATAAATTTATACAAGGTATACTTTCTCTTACGCTAAGTTAGAGATCTTAAGCCGAGTCTCTTTAGCTCGTTAACTGCAGAGTTATAGTTAGTAATACTAGCTTAATCTATAGCTATCTATCTAAAGCAGCTTTTTAAATTAATATTAGCACCTATATGTACTAATTGCGCAAGTACTTCGTGTAACCCTATAACTATAGTAAGATGTAATAGGGTGTTACTATAATTGTTCTTTATAGACATATTAGCGCTAAATATAATTAATAGATATATAGTATCTATTATGCCTTAACCTACTATATAGTAAATTAGGGTAAGTCGCGATATATTAGTTTAGAATAGATTAATCTTAAAGTACTTAAGCCTTCTAAGAAGTAGCTTTATATATCGAATAAGACTTTGCCTAGCTAAGCGATAAAGAAGAGTAACTTTATAACTATCTGCCTAAACTAGGTCTATTATTAGGTTAAGGAGTAGCTTCTTAAACGTGTAATTATATTTGTAAATTATAGCCTACTCGATTATAGATATATTATTCCTCTTTTTAAACTAGAATATAACTTCTTGTAGCTTATTAGTAAGAACGATATTACTAGGGAGTTAGTAGTGTTAAGTACAATGAAAAAGGACTTAAATTAAGGAATTGTATAGGTAACGAGATACTAGAATAAGCGAAAAGCAACTACCTAAAGGTAGATGTATACTAATAGAATGAATAAGCTTAACAGGAATATTCGAGAGACTTATATCTAGTAGCTTAATTTTAGGCTATAAGCGTATCTAACTTTAAGCTACTACTATATAGCTAGTTAAAGTATTATCTTTTTAAGGCTATTTGTATTATTAACTTAACCTAGACAATATAAAGTTCTTGAGTAGAGTTAGTAAATAGTAATACTTGCTTTATATATAATGCACGTACGGCTTCTAATCTAGCGAAGGTGCCTATTAGCTATAAGTTAGTTAGATAGCTGCGTATAATAGCTTTCCTAGTAGTATAGATGCTTGAGGGTAATTAGTCTAGTAGGCAACTTTATATTATTAGGATCTATAACTTGTATAGGTATCTTCGGGGATAAACGTAACTAAACTGCGTTTTCGCTAATACTTAGGCCTCCTAGTGTTATACTATATGTGTAAGTAAGCAAGGTTTAATATATTCTAGTGTAGTAGATCTATTCTTGTTTACTTAGGTATACGCGTTTCTACTAGTTCTAGCTCTATAGATACTCTAGTTTCTATAGCTAATTACTTTACTAATCTTATAATATATATCTCCTACTAGTCTTACTAATAGGATCCTATAGAAACTATACGTAATCTACTTATAATTACTACTAGTCTTTTACATCGTTCCTACACCTATATATAGATATACTAATATTTTACTTTATCTAGCGCTTCTTATAGTAGGCGCTTAGAAACCTAAGCGTACTTCTTGTATCTTCTTTAATATAAGGCTAAGACTGCTACCCTATAGGCGTACTACTTTCTAGGTAATATAATACAGGATAGTTATATCTATTAAGCGCTATAGTGCCTAGTACGCTAGCGATAGGTGTATTCTACTACTTGTAGAGAAACAAAAATAGAAGAACTATAAAGGAGACGTAAGAGACTTCCTATTTAGCGTAGTACTATATCTGTGCGCGTAATACGCGCCGAACACTAAACTTAAGTCTAACCTACCTCTCTATAATACGTAATAACTCTACTAATATAGACCTAATTTAAGCTGCGATTAAAGAAATTAAATCGCAAGGACTAGGAGAAGGCTTTATATACTAGAAGTTGCTTCTAAATTTAGTATTAAACGAACTATACTAAGCTAAAGATACTAGGGCTAGATAAGCTTAGATTAGACTAAAAAACTTAACTAGGAAAGCTACGATAGGCTACTTACTAATACAAGAAGAAGCTAGCTAAAGAGAAGCGTATAGCGTGAGAGGTAGTTAAGTTAGTAAGAGAGAAGGAAAGGGTAGAGAAGGTAGCTTAGCGCGTAGCCTAGCGTATAGCTATTAACATTAAAAACTCTATACAACCTAGCTAGAGGTAGAAAAGAAATACTTTAAGTTTATCTACTTAGAAGAACAAGCGTAGAAAATAGGTAGTTAACGCTATAGCTAGTAAAGAGTCTTAGGCAGCTATATTAGTAGCTCTACTTAAAACTACTCGCTCTAGCCGTAACATTAGCCTTCTAGTAAAATTTAGATAGTCTAAATTAGTTATAAGCCTCTAGTTACTACTCTACTATAAAATCTTATAATAGTAGCTATTATATATAAAGTCTATCCCTACGCAGCAAAATACCCTATAGGCCGAAAATAACTAATTAGATAGAGATTATAACTTTAGTGTTTAGCGTGCATTATACGTATAGATACGTATACTACTAAGTTTTAAGCTTACTTTAGCGACTACTTATCTCTTAGCAACTAGCACTATTCTATACTACGCCGTACGTTCTATATAGAAAGGGGTTTATTTATTTCTTTAGCGTAAGCTTTATTTAATTAATAATAGATTTTATACTAGCTTTAGAGTCTATAATTAATTTTTTTAACTTAGCTTAAATATGCGCTAACGTATACGTATTCTATTAGTTACTGCGTAACCTTTTAAGGCCTAGTAAGAAGTTTAAAGCTTGTATTGCGATAAGAAATTAGCTTCTTAGTAAATATAAAATATAGTAGTAGTAGCTCTAGCTACTTTTCGAATCTATAGATACTATTATACAAGATAAATGTTAAGAATATTGCAACTAGAAGCTCTTCTTACGCACCTTAAAAGACACTACTAACTTAGACCTATAGCGTTAGTAGTAGTTCCTAGTTGTAGTAAAACAAGAGTATAACGTAAAGAGGAAGTGCCTTGCTCCTCTTAATAAGACAAGCAATAAATAGGGCTATAACAAGGTCTAACACTATAGATAGGCTATAACAAGCATAATATTCTATAAACTTCTTAGCTAGGTTACTAGTAATAATTCTTAGGACAGGGCTATTACTAAATTAAACTAACTAATTACTTAAAGGATTATAAAGGGCTAAGTAAAGCAAGTTACCTAGCTCTAACTAATAGTCTCGCGAGCTACCTATAACGCTAAGTTTCTTATTATCTCTCTTATAAGTAGAAGGCCTCTCTTTGTAAGCTTTTTAATATACTATATAAGCTTATCCTCTTACTATAGGCTAAGCTTTCTCTAGTTAAGTTTCTTAGTCTAATTTAAGCTTATTAGGCCTTAGTATTTTCGGCGTAGCGTAGATACTTTAATATTATATTTGGCAGCAATCTTTCTATATAAAAAACCTTCTCCTAGTTCTTACGATTTAATTTCTTTAATTATAGCTTGAATTAAGTCTATATTAGTAGAGTTATCGCGTGTTGTAAAAACTTAAGTTTAGTAGGAGTAGGGTATTACGCAAACTAAGGTATTACGCGTATAGATATAGTACTAGCTAGACTTTTAATGTATCGCGAACTACACTTAATTGCTAACGCGCTAGTATTACTACTTAACACGATTGCTAGCCTAACTTAAGGAAGCTTAGCTAGCTAGGGGAGGAGGTAGTAGTTAATTATATCCTTAATCTAGATTCTCGTAGTTTTACCCTAACTCTAGCTACTATACGTAAGATAGGTAATAAACTACTTACTTAGCGTAGAGGTAGCCCTATTAGTATCTACTAGGCGCGCAACTTTATTAAGCGTATAGATAGTCTTACGACGCGTTTTAATTGCCTATACAATAGGTAGCAAGCCTTATATAAGGACCTAGCTACTATAAGTAGCTAGTTTAAGCTAGTGTAGCGTACAAGAGCTACGTACGCCTACTCTAGCTACTCTAGCTACTCTAAGGGCTCCCTAGGTAGCTTGTACGCCAAGTAACGTACGTAAACGTATACGCTAGCACAAGGGCTCGTCGCTAACGTCGATTATTAACGTAATTAATTAACTTAAAAAGGGAGCTTAGTTTATAGAGGGTTTACACTACTAGTACTACTATATTACGTACTATAATAGCGTTCTTTGTTCTCTATTAGAGTAAAGCTCTAACTTAGATTACTTATAGAAGACTAGTATTATATTATTATATTTACCCTGTTATATATATTTAGAGAGATTTTAAAGTCTAAGTTTAACGCCGTAATACCTATAGCGCCTTAGTAAAGGTATTTCGTGCTCTAATTTTAGGTAATTTTTATAAGATAGACCTAAATATCCTCTCTTGCAAGATATAGGACAATTTAGTACCTTATACTAAAGTCTAACTTTTTAATTATAATTTTTTTCGTCCTTTAAATGTTTTTGCAAATAGTATAGCTTTATAGGACTAAAGAACAATTCTTTGTATATAGGGCACTTAATATAGCTATTACTAGTAAAGAATTTATTTGCTAGGCCTCTTCTTCTATAGAGATCGACCTCCTTTTAAGAATTCTCTAGTATTCTTATCTTCTCTATTTATAGCGCTTGAGCTAGCCCTTGATTTGTATTATAATATTGCTTAGTAGGTTCTAGTAGCTCTTAAAATAATAGTAAGCGCCTTTTCTTATAATTTTTAAGCGTATAATTACTAGAACTAGAGTCTACTAAATATACTCCCTAATTTACTTCTAGCTACCTTAACTTAGGTTCTAGAGTCGCATGTATTCTTTAAGGTATAGTAAGAAATATTTCTTTACCTATAAGATGCGTCTCGTTTATAGTACTACTTACTTGTTATAGGTTTTTAAACGATGCCTCTAAAGTAGTATTTTACGCTTAAAGTACCTTTACCTCTACTTTAAGCCTAGTATTAAAAGACTAGAGATTATCTATATATATATCTATATTGTCTAGCTATTCTTTAAGCTCTATTATTTTCTCATTTTCTTTAAGTATAGGTTCTAATGTTAGAGAGATAATATCTTTAAAGGTAGTAGTAACTAAAGATAGAGGATTATTTGTTATCTACCCTAGAAATAGGATAATTTGTTTAGGTATAAAGCTTACTAATATAGGTGCTAGCTCTACTTTCGAAATTGTAGTAGAGATATCTATAACTACTAGTAAATCGATAGGTATTAAAGAGAAGGGCGTAAGCGTTTAATAGATAAGTAGCAGAGTTGTATAAATTTAAATATTTCCTTGCGTTAAATATTCTACTTGTAATTCTTTTACGTCTATTATTAGTAGTTTAATAGGTAGTAAGAGGAGTACTATAGAGTAACTATGCGTTACCTTTTTAACATACCTAAATAGCTTATAGTACGTTCGCTAGTTCTTTTTGTAGTACCTAAACTCTTTTAGGAACGCTATTCTATACTTATACAATTTTAGGTAGGTTATTAGACTACTAATTATAGATTCTCTACTAAAGGTAACTTTGTAGCCTTCTACTATGTACAATACCCTGAATTTATCTTATCCTAATTTATAAGTAGTCTAATAATTTTTTAAGAAGAGTAGCCTTATAGGTCCCTAGTATCTTTTACTATAAACTACGTAAGTAACGTTACTATTATTAGTAAGGAACTAATCTCCTAAATATATATCCTCTTTAGCTAATCTAGCATTTTCTACCTTCTTACTCTCCTCTTTAAGTATATAAATTCGCTGCTAAAGCGCCTAATATCGTAGGTTATAGGTTTTCTTAGCTTCGTTAATTATATATACTATTACAATAGAGATAACCTCTCTAAATATAGTAATAATCCTAACTAGAGGATTATTTACCTAGAGTAGTACCTAAAACCTTGTTAAAGTAGAATCTAGTTGCGTTTTTAAAACTAGGGCCTTAGCGTATAGAGTATTAGTAGCTATTAATAAGTTAATAGGCGCTAGAAGGAGTAGTGTTTTTAAGGCGGCTAGCTAGGTTAGGTATAAATAAGATGTAGTTTATAAGTTATAGGATATATTATCTATAGCTAGCTAGGTTAAGTATAAATAAGATATAGTTTGTAGGTTTAAGTACGTATTATTTATAGCTAGGTACTTCTTGTACGTAAAGTAGGTCTTGTTTATAGTAGAGCTTTAAGATCCTAACATACTATATATATCTATTATAGCTTATAGATTGTATACAGCGTAAATAGTATAGTAGTAAAGAACAAAATATATTAATTAATATTACGTATTAAAATATTTCCTAGTTTAGCTTTCTACGCTAATTAGAATTAACTATTAAGGACTAATCTAGGGTAGCTGCAAGTAGTCTATAGAGAACTTAGATTAACGTATAATAGTAAAGGGAGTTAACTATAGATTAGTTAGATAGCTGTATACGATAGCTATCTTAGTAGTATAGATACTTAAGGGTAATTAGCCTAGTAGGAAACCTTATATTATTAGGATCTATAATTTGTACTAGTATCTTTAGAGATAAACGCTACTAAACTGCGTTTTTACTAATACTTAAGCCTCCTAGTGTTACATTAAAGAGAGTACTAATAGTATTAGGTAATAGATAATAAACGAGTATATATAAGTAAGTAAGGTTTAATATATTCTAGCCTAGTAAATCTACTCTTGTTTACCTAGGCATATACGTTTCTACTAGTTTTAGCTCTATACATACTTACTATTATATTTACTTATTTTTTACGTCTCTTAACTTTGTAGATTCTAGTAGTATCTCGCCTTTATTATTAGCTATAAGCATAAGACTAAGTAGAGTAGAGAGGTAGCTAAATATACTTAGTTAATCCTTTATCTATTAGGCTAAGCGCTACCTCTATAGAGATTCTTTAATTAGAAGAGCTTTCTCCTCTACTAGCTTGTTATTAATTTAGGTTAACATACTATCTATAATATTTAGTAGTATATTAGCGTACTTCGCGCCTAGGTAATCGTCTAGATAATTTTTTATCTCGATTTTGCTAAGATACTACATAGCTATAATTAGTCTACACCTAAAGCTAATTGTTAATTATAGACGCTATATATAGAATCTACGCTATTACAATACCCTAGTATATATTATTCTACGCTATCTACTCTTATGCGTTAGCAAAACTATTAAAAACCTAATACACTTATACTACTTTACTATATATAGAAATATAAACAAGATTGTTTTTAATTGTTAATAGGTAATAACAAAGTAGTTATATTTAGCTACTTAGGCGAAAAGTTTTGTAGTTAGGCCTAGAAATTAGTATACTAATTGTGAGCTTAGGTTTAAGATTCTCTAAGAGCCCCTTACTAAAGTCGCGCAAGTATTAGATCTACCCCGCGTTATCGCGCTAGGTAGTGTAAAAAGCTTCTTCCTTTTATAGCCTAACTAGTTTAATTTTCTATTTAGGTATAGTATAGATTATTCTAGTATTCTATATTTAGCTAATTACTACAAAGGAGCTATAAATAATAGTTCTATATAATAACTACAGACCCTAGCTCCTTATACCTAACTATCTTTAGAGTTATATACTAGATAAATTAGTAGAGCCTTATCTAGAGGCCCTTAAAGAATAGCTAGAAAGTAAGGGTTCTTTTATTCTAATAGAGCTAGGTTTCGAAAGATATATAAATATAGAGAAGGGTCTAACTAGTACTCTTTTTTAGACTGTAATAAATATACTATTTAAATAGATTACGAAGAATATAAGGAGTTATAAACGCATAGTATAATAGTACTAAGTATATATTAGAAGCTAACAATCTAGGGTATATTACGAGTAGAATCTAGAGGACGTTAGATATATAATCCTAGCTATAAACAACTTCTTATATCTATCTAATAAAGAGGTAGTTTATCTCTATATATAAAAACTCTATCTAGTAAGGAGAAGGACTTTATACTAGGTACGGCTGTATATTACGCAATAAGTAAAGAGGAGGAGAAATATTATATTAGTAGTAACGTTAAATTCCTTTAGTTAAAGTAAAGAATTTTAACTATTGTACTATAGGAAGGATACCTATAATTAATTAATATATAATATAAAAATATTTGCTATTATAGAGACTATTATTGCTGCTAATTGCAAGCTATCTTATATTATCGAAAGATAGCGCTTAGAATTTATTTTTAGGCTACGTATTCCTAGTAGTATTGCGTAGAGTTAGCTACTTATATTAGGTGTAAGCTAAATGTAGTATACTAGTTAAAGTTAGTGTCTAGAATTTATTCTTAGGCTATATATTCCTAGTAGTATTATATAGAGTTAGCTACTTATATTAGGTGTAAGCTAAATACAGTATACTAGTTAAAGTTAGTGTCTAGAATTTGTTCTTAGGCTATATATTCCTAGTAGTATTGTGTAGAGTTAGCTGCTTGTATTAGGTATAAGCTAAATGTAGTATACTAGTTAAAGTTAGTATCTAGAATTTATTCTTAGGCTATATATTCCTAGTAGTATTGTGTAGAGTTAGCTGCTTGTATTAGGTGTAAGCTAAATGTAGTATACTAGTTAAAGTTAGTGTCTAGAATTTTTTCTCGGGCTACGTATTCCTAGTAGCATTGTACAGGATTAATAGGCTATATTAGTTGTTAAGATAGTTCTGTATACGCTTAGGAGCGCGTAGAGTTAACTAGTTCTAAGGTCTAGCTTATTTTAGTTGTAGTATTAATATTATTATTCTTATATTATTCTTGTAACGGGGCGGCATCTCTATAGATAAAGGTGTAATTCCCTATAGAGTTATTAATAAGTAATAACAAATATATAGAAGTATATATACCTTCTAGTAACTTAATATAGCTAAAAATTAGCAACGTAGAGTTAGGCACTTTACTACTATTCTCTTTAGTGCGCCTAATCTTTCTACATCGCTTAGATTTAGGTAACCTACCTAACTTCTATTTCTTAGTTCGTAGATTAAGTATACTATAAATTTTCCTATAGCTAGCCTATATTTCTAGTACTTACTGTATAATAAAATCAAGACTACTAATAAAACTAGAGCCCTTTTTTAGACTATATATTTTTTTAAAGTAGTCTTTTAACTTTTTAAGAGCTTTAATTATAATATCCTTGTCTTTATATTAGAGAGATGCGTATTACTATAGGTAAGATAGTACAACTATTTAAAGTAAGTATACTATCTATTACTATAGTAAATTTACTTACTTAGAGAGAAAGCTATTATAGCTAGAGTAAGTAGCTAACCCTTCTTATATAGTATATAAACAATATTATTGTTAATCTAAGAAACTATACCTAGTATCCTTTGTAGCTACTAGGTGTTTTTACTATTAACTCCTATAACCTCTAATAAACTATAGGCCTTATCCTTAGTAAGAAGCTTTAACTACAAACACGCAATAATAAATACAAGAAAGTAAAACACTAATCTCTACACTCTAACTTCTACTTAATTTATATTCTTAATAAGAGATATAATTCTCTTAGCTAACGCTTTACTTATTTAACTTAATAATGCATCTAGATCCTTTAATATAGTGTCTAGAATAGGTAATAAGGTTAGAATAGATTAGAAGTTAGAACTTTTAATAGCCTTAGTCGTAGCTTCGCTAAGTAGGTTAGTAAAGTTCCTCTAGATCTCTTTAATAACTTTAATACTTTTATTACTATATTTTACTATATAATTTCTTAGTAGTTTTAAAGCTCTTAAGTTAAAATTTATAACTTCTAGAGTTAGTGTTTAGCCTATATCTAGTAGTAGTAGTAGTAGTAGTAAGATAATATAATTATTCGTAGGAGTTTTAGTATAGGTATTATTAGTTTAGCAAGATATCTACTAAAAGGAGCTATCTAATCTTTAGCCGCCTTTATATTCTAGAAGCTAGGCTTTAAGTTCTATAAGTCTCTTTTTAAGTTCTATAATCTTATTCTTAAGTTAGATTTCTCTAGATTAGATTTAGTTTATGTTAGGTAAGGTAGAAGAGGATACTAAAGAGCTACGCTTTAGGCGAACCCCTTGCACTAAACTAAAAAAGGGTAGAGGTTAAACCTCTACTCTATTTTAGTTAGCGCAAGCTACTATATAGTTCTGCAACAATAGTTGTATATAGCCTTATCTTAACTTACCGCGCGTATAGAATAGTATAATCGTATTTATCCTCTAGTACTACAGCTCGCTTCTAGCTATTACTATATAAAAGGTTGTAAACATTCGTCTATTATATTATAGCTATACTTACCCTATATCTAGCTATCTTAATCGTGCTAACTTCTAGTCTACGATAAATATTCTAAGTAAGGAAAGTATTCGCAAAAGTAAGGCAATTTAAATTAAATAACCTTACTAAAAGAATATAGGCTAGTTCTATATATACCCCTTAAAAGGCTACAACGTCCTCTATCTTACTACTTTTATTAGTCCTTTACTAGTTACTTTCTTATAGGTTCGTGCTGCGCTAATAGCTATCTACTATGCGACTAGATTCTCTCTTATTCTCTAATTATATCTTTAAACTATCTAGGCTTAATTACCTATATAGTAACTAATCTTATACTTACGCTTATATAGCTACTACACCTATAAAAAGAGTAGAAGTAGGCTATATAGGTGTAGCGACGGCTCCTAATTCTCTATAGTATCCTAGTTGTTGCTACTATTACTATTTCTATTATCTAGTATAAGTTAGGAGTACACTATACTCTTTAGTACTTGTTGTAAGCCTCCTAGATAATAGGTGTAGGTAGTTAGGTATATATCCCTATCTACTAACAAAGAATTAATTTAACTAATAGGCTAGTATAATATACTTAAAAGGTTCTTCTACTTAATCCTATTTGAAAAGCCTATTTAGTATACGTTGTAGGCTAGCATGTATATAGAAGCCTTAGGCTTTATAGGGTTGTAGATATTATCTACCTTAGATTAGAAGTTTATAATTCTAATTAGGGTATACCTACTCTAATTTATAGTAGGTCTCTTTATTAGCTCTATTGCTATCTTAAGTAAAAATAAAATCTTAAAATAGATACTTTTTATCTTTATAGGGACTTATATACTTATAGCTTTTGCGATTATAGTGTATATATTATTTATTAATATTTATAACGTTACCTTAACTCTTCTTATAAGTTAGAAAGCTAGTAAGTTAGCTAGTACTAAATAGAGTAGATAATTACTATAGAGAGTAGTAAGATACTTAGTCTATTAACTATATAGTAACTCTTTAGTTACTTTCTTAAATTAAAGCTACCTAAGAGTTAATTGTAAAAGGATAACAGTATATATATTTAGTAGAGTAGTACTTAGTATAATAATTGTTCTTAACTTAGAACTCGCTAACTTTATATTACACTTAGTCTTACTCCCTACGATAGTACTAAAAACGTTGTTTAGCGCCTATCTCTATCCCTTTCGAAATACTACGAGGACCTATTATTCTACTATTAGTTTTAGGTTATATTTACTTACCTTCTACCTTCCTACGCACCTTAATATTGTGTAGTCTATAGGGTTAGGACGTAGCGTGCTCTATATTAGTTCTAACAAAAGTAAGGTATAGTTGTTAGTAGTAAATTATATTCTATTAAAAGCCTTTTTATATAGTGTTATTATTTGTTTAAGTAGGGTATAGACCTTTATTACTTTTCTAATATATCTTTTTATTATAAAACTTCTATAAAATTATCTTATTATGCTAAGTAATATCTATTTAAGTTAGAATAATTTAGTTAATAAGGAATAATACAACCTATTACCTCTAGCACCTTATATAGAGATACTAATAAAAATTGTTGTATGCGTGCGATACTAATCTCTAGGGTAGTAATCTATAGGATTCTAGGGTTTAATAAGTGTCTACGTTATAGTATAAGATATAGTATATCTTATATATAATATAACCTAGGCTACTTCCTAACCTATATTAAGTAAAGAAAGCGATATTGTAAGATTAATAGTGCGATATAGTTGCTTATAATAGGGCTGATACTAGGTATTACTATAGCTAAGCCTAGAATTACCTCCCTTAGGTGTATAGGAGCTAATAATTAGAAAGGGGTTGTAGTAAATAGTATATTATGCATACATCCTAATAAGGCTAAGGTACTCTTTGTCTTACTCTTTTCTCTTTAGTAAGTTACTCCTTCCCTTATATATATATATACCTACCTCGCACGCCTCTTTATATTATATTATATATTGTTAACTAAATAGCTAACAAATTATCTTAAGATAAGAGAAATAATACTATTATATTTAGAGCCTCGCAAATCTAAGTAGGTGCTACTAACTCTAGATTTTAAACTTCTATTAAGATATCCTAAGTATAGCTGCAAATCTACGGCGAATTTAACTACACCCCTTATATATTATAAGTTGTCTAGTCTTAGTAATCTATATCCTAGGAATTACCTTTATATACAGCTAATCTAACCTACACTAGCTTCTAAGCTAGTATCTCTATAAACTTTAATACTCTTAGATACAAATTTTTACAATTATAATAATTTATTAGTTCTACTAAGAACTATTCCTACTTATAATTCCTAGGACACTACTAACAATATTAATTAAGCGTAGCCTTTTTAGCAGCAAGGCTATAGTAATAGCTACTCTACTCTTACTCTAACTATTAATTTACTAGAGGGAGAACTTAGCCTATAGCTTAATATTGCTCAATCGCTACTATAAAAGGATCCCTAGGCTACTACTAGTAGTATTAATTAAGCGTAGCCTTTTTAGTAGTAAGGCTATAGTAACAGCTACTCTACTCCTACTCTAACTGTTAATTTACTAGAGGGAGAACTTAGCCTATAGCTTAATATTACTTAATTGCTGCTACAAGAGGATTGTAATAAGAGCGCCTATAGCTATTCGCTGCTACTAGAGATAGCTAATAGTAGTAGCTGTAGCTATCTACTATACTAATAATTACCTAAAAACGACAGTAACTACTACTACTCTAAGGAGGGTAAGGCTAGCTACAGCTACAAGCTAACACCTCTTAAATATAAATATAAGTTAGTTACCCTACAGCCTACCTAGAAAGAACTATCTAATAGCTATCTAGTAAGTATATAGACTTACACTTAAAGCTATTCTACTATAGTAAGAAGACTTATATTAGCTTTTAGTTCTCTTCTACTATATACCTTCTTTGTTATAAGTAAGAGATATAGTATATATAGTTATAGTACGCGTCCTTACCTCTATAAATTCTCTAACTATAATCGTGTAGAAAGTAACTATAGTTTTTCTTATAAGTACAACCTTATTAACTATATAAAGCGTGTTTACAAATATAATAGCCTAGCAACTACCTAGAACAAGCTAATAGCTACAGCCTTACTTCCTACGCCTCTACCTCTACCTTATTAATTAGACATTATAAAGTAGTATCTATTCGATTTTCTTTATTAGATAGGAAGAATACTATTAGACGCTATTATTATTTTCGAAGATATCTTATATCCGTTTAAAGGCTGCGTGTTAGAGACTACTATCTTGAACTTCCTTAAGGGACATTTAGTAAACCTAGCTCCTAGTTAACTTATAGTTATAATAACTAATAAGTTGGATCTATTATAATCGTAGTTTATACATAGAAGTTAATTCTAGGGATTTATACTATATCTTTCTTAATCAATTAATTACTATAATACGCAAGAATAGAACGCCTTACAATACTAAATTGTGTTACATGTATTAAATAATATTATTAGCTTAAGTGCTTTATACTAGGTTTCTATAGCTACCTAATCTATTGTGTATATATATTTATACAACGTTATTCTAGCACAAATAGAACTAGTATAGCTAGCTAGCTAATTAGCGATTAATCGTTTACAACCTCCTTCCCTTTCTCCTTTTATTATAATTTGTATTTATACTAGGTAGTAAGGTTACTTATAATAAACTATATTAAGTTAGCCCTTAGTGCTAACTAACTCCAAGCTATGTATTCCTACTAGACCTACTACTAAGGACTAATTAAAACTACTTGTAAAGCGCCTATAACGTTCCTTTTTTAAACTATTTGTATTTCCCTATAAGTAAAAACCTAGTATAGGTTAATAACTATAAAGGCGCCTAGAGACTATGTTTTTAGTTAAAATATATTAATAGTAATTATCTAAATAGTTAATTTAGCTCTATACTATAGATTTATCTAGCCCTATAAAAATTTTATAGTTACTTTCTCTACCTATCTAGCTAGCTATACAATAGGCGAACTACAACGCGACGATAGATATAAATAGATTACCTTAAATAGATTAGTTAAAATAGTCTTTAGAGGAATATAGTAATAGTAACAACACAAAACCTTTACCCTCTAGTATAGAGTCTAAAATTAAAACTACTTATAGTCTTCTATATAATTAATAGTAGGGCGAGTTATAGTATAGCGAATGTAAAGAGCATTTTGTAACCTACGTTAACTTTATTTATTACGTGCGCTAGGTATATAACTACAATATACTATTCTACCTTTACTTTAGTCTACTTTATTATATAAGACATTTTTATAACTACTATCTAGATAAGACTATACCTTGCTATAGTCTAGGTAGAGGCTATAAATAGTATAGTCTTTTAATAGTGTACTATATAGTAAGTCTACTACTCTCTCTAATATATTAACTATTACCTAGCACTAATACTCTAGAAATAGTTAATTTCAAGCTTATAAAGTGCAAAATATCTATCTATAGATAGCCTTAAAGAGTATATACTTAGTTTATACAACAACTTAGAGAGTTCTATTATTTAGCTTATACTAAAAATAATATAGCTATATACCTTGTAGTATAATCTAGATACTAGCTATAATAATATTTAGGATCTTTTATACAGTGCGCTTGATCTTAATATTTAATTTTAATCCTAGGAAACTAAACTCTCCTAAACCTAGAAATACTAGAAGTAAGATAATACGCTTAAGGTATAGTTATAGTGCAGCCCTATATAGTAGAGATTAGTACTAAAGGATAGAGGCGCGCCTAAGAAGATTTACAACTTTCCTAACTTTCGAAAAAGCTATATATAGGGAATTTATTACACTAGCTAAATGTTCTTACTTCGCGATATTCTTAAGATTCTTAACTAGATACTTAGGTTACTAGAGCTATAACAAGTGCGCATCTCTATTTCTATATAATAAGCACACACCTCTATTTCTACGCAACTAGTCGATCTTATTAAGAATTATTACTCTACTATCCTTTATAGCTTTATTGCTCTAATTAATAGTAAGCTTCCTATAGATAAAATAGCTATTAGGTGCTATACTATTATATAGCTACTAGGTATAATATACTTAATCCTTAGCGCTAATATTGTACTAGCCTTTAGGACTCCTCTTTATCTACTAGCTACTAATAGTTTAGTATCTAATATATTACTACCTATATAGAATACTCTACAAGTATATACTATTAATATAGTAGCGAAACAAAAATAGCTAGAAAGTATCCTCTATTATATTAGGACTTATATAGATATTAAGCGGGCGCTTTACACTACTTTAGCTAACAAAGTATAATAGGCTTAAAGTAGCCTATTAGTATACTAAATTTTCGCATATTGCTATTTATACTTTATTTTAGTAGACCTACGTTAGTAACCTCTTAGATAGTGCTAGAGCCTTTTATTAGAAGTTATTTCCTATTTATAAATTAGAATTTATATAGCTTATTAGTAGTATAGCGATCTATTCTTGTTTATCTAGGTATACGCGTTTCTACTAGTTTTAGCTCTATAGATACTTAAGTTTCTATAGCTATTTTACTAATCTTATAATATATATCTCTTACTAGTCTTGCTAATAGGATCCTATAGAAACTATGTATAATCTACTTATAATTACTACTAGTCTTTTATATTATTCCTATACCTACATGTAGATATACTAATATTTTACTTTGTCTAGCGCTTCCTATAGTAAGGGAGACCGCTACACTATAGGTATACTACTTTCTAGGTAATACAATATATAATAGCTATATCTATTAAGCGTTATAGTACCTAGTACGCTAGTAATAACGCGTTTTACTATTTGTAAAGAAATAAAAATAGAATAACTATAAGAGAGCTATTTAACGTAGTATACTACTAAGACTCGAGCTCGCTTTAGTAGCTATCTATCTCTTAGTAACTAGCGCTATTCTATACTACGTCGCACGCTCTATATATAAAGAGGTATTTGTTTTCCTAGCGTAAGCTTTATTTAATTAATAATAGATTCTATATTAGATTTATAGTCTATAATTAATTATTTTTTTTTCTTAGCTTAAATATGCGCTAACGTAGACGTATTCTATAAGTTGCTACATAGCCTTTTAGAGCCTAGTAAGAAAATTAAAGCTTATATTACAATAAGAAATTAGCTTCTTAACAACTATATAATACAATAGTAGTAGTTCTAGCTACTTTTTAGATCTATATACACTATTATACAGAATAAATATCTAGAGTATTACAACTAGCTCTTCTTGCGCACCCTAGAAGACAATACTAACCTAGACGACCTACAGCATTAGTAGTAGTTCCTAGTCGTAGTAGAACAAAAGTATAACGTAAGGAAGAAGTACCTTACCTCTCTTAAGAAGACAAGTAATAAATAAGGCTACGACAAGGTCTAACACTATAGATAGGCTATAATAAGTATAACGTTCTATAAACTTCTTAGCTAGGCTGCTAGCGAGAATCCTTAGGATAAGGCTATTACTAAATTAAACTAACTAATTGCTTAAAGGATTATATAGGGCTGCGTAAAGTTCTTAGCTAACTTAATTAAGACTATTAATCTGCGTAACCTATTAGTATAGGATAATAAAGATACTTTTATTAAGACTAATAAAAAAAGTTAATAGCTTTACTCTATTAAGTATATAAGTATAAACCTAGGCAATATTCTTATAAGATATAGAATAGATTGATATAGATTAATTGTTTAAGGTAAATTTAGGTATAGTAGATTATTAGAGTTATTACCTTTACTACTACCTCTATTAACAGAGACTAGTAAGCTATTAGAGTTATCGCCTTTACTACTACCCCTATTAATAGAAACTAGCATATTATCGCTAAGCCGCCTTAGTACTCTAAACAACCCTATATAGAGGCTAGTACCTAGAGTTATATCTAACCCTACTACTCTACTCTCCTCTACCCTATTAGAGGGATTAATACTAAACTTAAATATAGAAGAGCTTACTAACTTAATTAATTAAAGTAATACTGTCTTACAGCCTAAGAACGACACCAGACTTAAGTTAAGAAAGTTAACTAGAATCTATCTAGCGCCTACTACAAGGTATTATAAGCCTACCCTAAGCCCTAGGTAGACGTGTAGTATATAGAAGCTGCGGACAAGTATACCCTAAGGTTAACGACGCTATTTATATCCTAAATATATATTACCTAAGTTATTGTATACTATAGAGCGTAACGTTTATACTGTAGACAATGCAAGTATTATTAACAAGTATAGTAACTAGCAAGACTTACTCTACTTAGAACATATTAAATAATATACGAGCTAGTTAGTAAGGGGCTTTATATACTATTGTAACCTAGCTACCCTACTACTTAGCACGTTAACTAATAATTATACTATTCTATCTCTACCTATATTAAAGCAACGGCTTTTACTTCTAGAAATTCCCTTAGCTAACTTTAAGCGTTAAGCAAAATCGCTTCCTAAGGAGCAATATCTATCTATTAATCTACTCTAGAGCTAACTGCTACATAATATATTTAGGGATATAGCCTTCTAGAAGAGTATCTTAGCTAAATTAAATAGAAGAAGTCTAGAACTAAGGACTTAAGATAAACTAAACGTATAATTAATACTAAGCCTACTTAGTAGAGCTATACAACCTATAACTTCTAGAGACGATAATAATATAGAAGTGTATTTCCTTTCTAGCTATAAAGCTAAGGTATATCTTAAGCTAGATATTACACTATACAGCCCTATTATTACTACTTACTAGTAGTCTTTCTAGTAGGGTAACGACAAAGGACGTCTAATTATATAGTTATTTAACTAGATGTAGAGTTTTAGAAAGAGGGTATCTGTATAAGACCTCTTACTTAAGATAGGTAACAAGTTATATACGTAAATAACGCTTAGGGATATCTATAAATACTTTCTTAGGAGCGCCCTAGATAAAAGCCGCTTAAATATACTTAAAATGCGCAACCCGCTTTGCAGTACCCTCCTATATTTCTTTTTAAGATAAGACTACTAGCTCTTAGGCTAGATATAAGAAGAAATTCTAGATAGCAATACTATATAGTAGATATTAATAGCAACGACAAGGTAGAAGGAATAAAAAGATAATAAAGAATAGATCTTACTTGCGCAAGGAAGTACTTTAACCCTAATATATTAAGATAGCTATAGTAAAGGAATATAGCTTATAGTATAAGAAGGCCTTATAGGATTTAGTTAGTTATCGCGGCTAACTAAACACGAAAGGGACAAGTAGAGTTAAGATCCTATTAACTTCTCCTTAGGAAAGCTACAATATATTATACTTTGTCCTAGATAGATAGTCTATTTTAAGGCTAGTACTATCTATTTTGTTTTTTACTTACAAGACGCCTAGATATTAATATTTAGAGGTTATATCTTACAGTAGTCTTGTATAACGTTATAGGTAGACTTGTTATAGAAGTAACTTAATTCCCTAGATATATCTAACAAAGATCTCCTACCTAAGATAGTACGAATATATATTAATACTATACATTAACTAATTAAGGACTATATAAAGCAAGGGCTAAGTAGTAATATTATAGATACCTTTACTAGTTTAAAAGTAGTAAGACATTTATAGACAATATAGAAGCGCTATTAACGATTCTAGGAACTATACGTATATCCTAAATTAGCCTAATTAAGGTAGTAGTATAGGCTTTATTAACGCACTCTTCTAGCGAATTATACTTAGCTATTATAGGATACAACTAGCTAGACTAGCTATGCACAGGATTAGATAATCCTAGAGTAATCCTAAGGTAACTAGGGACTAGAGAATCTCTTTCCTCTAATCCTAGAGTATCTAGATTAACATCTAATCTTTCTTATATAGTAATCTAATTAATTTACTTATTTACTATAGATTGTTCCTAGAGCTTCTAATCCTCTACATTAGTATAATGCCTCCTAATATAGAAGATGTTATATATTATAGATTATATTAAGAGTAAATAGATAGCTAGATACTCTGTAAGATAGCAGGTATAGTATGCTAATACACGAGGTGTTACTAAGTGCTTAGCTAAACCTTACCTCTTATAGTATAGTAGAAGTGCTAATAGTAGTAGGTATAGCATGTAGGATATTAACAAGTAGAATCTAAGACGTATTTTTAATAGGCTTCTTTAGATACAGAATAGAAGATAAAAGCTTAATATTTAGTTATCTATTTATATTTATTATTAGTTTGTTATAAGTTACTATATAGTAATATAGCTACGCAACACTAAGTCTCTATATACTCTTTCTTCCCTACCTACTTATATACGTTCTAGCTAGGTTAAGCTAACTATCCTCTATATAACTATATAATAGTACTAAGTTAGTAATTTTTTTATTAAATTATACTAGGCTCTTAAAAATTGTACGTTTAACTATCTAGAATTAAGGTATAAGAAGTATAATAGTGCTTTACTTAATAGAGGAAATTATTAAGTAGATATAGGAAGTACTTTTACAACTATAAGTCTAAGTAGCTATTAATTTTCTTACTATAGTGTAGTTCTTGCTATATAGTAAGGGATAGTAGATAAAGAAGACCTTACTAGGTAGTAGTAAGAGATATTACGCTTGTACGCGCACTTAAAGTCGTAGTAGGAGATGCTACGCCTATATACATACTTAAGGACCTATTTGTTACTCTTCTACCTAGATACTACTTAGAGATACTCTTAGTAGTATATATATAGCTACTTACAATACTCTTAAAGATATTACCTATCTTATAATTACTAGGAAACCAAGCCTCCTTACCCCCTTATCTATTATATAATGCACTACAATTACTATTACTAGGTTATTAGAGGAATACAATTAAATAGGGGCAAAAGATATACCTATAGAAATAGTAGTACAATCCTAGATCGATAGCAATTAAGCTAATATTATTAAGTCGATTAGTTATAATACAGCAACCTAAAGTATATATAATTAGCAATTTATAATTCTACTATTTAGTATCTAAGTAGAAGCTAATCTAAAGTCTTCTATTAGTTCTAATATTAATTTAAGGATACTTATACAATTACTTTTAGCGTACAATCTTATTAAATACAATTATTCTAAAGTAATAGGCTTATTATCTATATAAGGCCTATTGCAAAGAATACTATATATAGCGCTTAGTACTATATAATAACTTAAGGTACTACGAAAATATATAGTATAGAGATAGTAGATATTAGAGGTATTTATATAGAATAATAGCTAATATTTCTAGAAGCGGTATTTTTAACTAACTATTAAATTTCGATAGTATTCTATATATGTACCCTATATTACCTAAAAGTATAATAGTCGGCGAAATTAGCTTTACCCCTATAGACACTAATTTTAGTTACAGCTAATCTACCTACAAAAGATAAAGCTAATTTTACTAATAACTAGTACTTTAAACTTTCTATAACCCTATAAGAATAAATCCTAGAGTAGTAGATATTTATTATCTTTGTATAGTAATAAAAATTTAGTCTATAAGAGTATTTATAATTGTTAGATTTTAGTGTTAAATTTAGTGTACACAAAACTAATATAATAAACTTAGTTAAGTTAAGGTTAAAATAAATTAATTATGTTAAATTATCTATCTAGGAACGTTATAGCGAGCCCTCTTTATACTCTTATTTTAGGCTCTATTATATATTGATTTTACTACTCTACTTTGTAAGAATTATACTTTTATTCTATACTTATAATCGCTACTTTATACTACTTAAGAAGGAATATAAGAAATCTACTATAAATCTATAGAGAATTCTAATCTACTTAAAGTATTAAAGCTACTTAAGTTTGAAGTACTAGTAATCTATTTTGCTACACTGTGCGTTTTACAATAAGGAAATTGACGTTAGTTAAGGGGTTAGCTTCTCGAGTACTACTTAGGGCGAGAGGACACTATAGTACTATATTAGCGTTAACTACAGTTTATTTTAGATATAGCAAAAGTAATAAATATATTATACGTAAGGCTATAATAGAAGATATTAGGATAGGAGTATACTATTTAAATAATTCTCTATTACTACTAGACTAGCGGGTAACTCTGTTAGACTAGAGAAGTAATCTACTTAGCTAGCTAGACTTTCTCCGTTTAGAACTATAACTATTTTTAACATTTATATTAGCCTTAATGTCTAATTTATATTTTTTATAGCCTAAAGGCTTAGCCTTGTACTTAATAGCCTTATCTCTCTTACGTTTAAGTATACTTGTTACTAAAAGCTTTAGCTCTAACTAGAATACAACCTCCTCTTCTTAGCTTCTTCGAATATACTATAGTGTAAAAGTACAGCTACCTATAAGAATTATATTCTTAGGGGGTATATTATAGCTTTATATAGTAAAGTTATAGCTATTAATAGTATATAAATTATATTATTAGTAGAATATTATAAGTAAAAAATTAGGACTTTATATACTCTAGCTAAAGCACGTATATAACTTAGCAATATATTTATTGTCTATTGCTAGTAGTAGATTAACTTAATCCTTGTTAGATATTTTCTAACCTTTTCCTATACACTAACCTAGCTCTCTGTATATTAGAAGCCCTCCTAGAGCTAATTTAAAATAAGGGGTATAGATATTACTACAATACTTAGTATAGGTGATAAAACTAGAATAATAATTAGTGCCTAAATTTCGGGCATTTGTAATCGCTATCTAGGCTAGCTAATTAGAGGGGATTAAGCGCGTAAACAGTAAACAACTGCGGCTTATAGGGGAAGATCTATCGCGAGATAAACTAGACTAAGTGTTATCGCTATTAGGTATACTAAAAATACAACTACTAAAATAGTATTAAATATAAAGATTAAGTGTTCTATTTATGCCCTTTATCGATACTAGTAAATAAAACATTAGATATAACTCGTAGATTTCTACTTAATATAATAAATATCTAGCTAGGCTATAGGCTAATTTGTAAGGCTAACTACTACAAATATCCTAGTAGATTATAGTAGGAGTAATAGTTTATAGTACTATCTATAATATATTTTATTACTTAGAGCCTTAACTATATTAGCCTATCTAAGGATTTCTATTCTATAGGATGTAGTCTTTCTTTTTCTTTTTAAAGTAGCTACCCTAGAGACTTTAAAAAGAAGTAGTATCTATTAGAGGTATTATAGAGTAGTATAATATTATTAGAGGCTATATACTTATTTAATAAGAATAATATATAGAGAATTACTAGTACTAGAGTAATATTACCTAGTTGCTTTATAATCTTACTAAGCAAATAATTACCTTAACCTATAGATCTAGGGTATATTTTAGATCTCTTTTAGTACTACTTTAATACGTAGTCTATAGCTTAAGTAGCGTAATAGTAGAAGTCTGCAACAGCACGTAAGACACCTAACTTCTTCTCTATTAGGGCGTAAGCTCTAGCGAGCCTATTTGTTAATACAGCCTATATAGAAAATATAACCTGAAATATTAGTTAGATCCCTAAGTTATAGGAGCTACTAATTACTATAAGGAAATGAAAATCGCTAAGATGTTGATTTATCTAGATAGATTAGGTAAAGGAGGCTGTATAGTTACTAAGTTACTTAATATTTGTGTTTAGAGCGGTAGTTAGAATACTAGTAATAGAGAAATTATTAGTTGTTTTAACAATTACTATATATAACCTTTTAAAGTGTTAGAAAGCTTTAAGAGGACTACTATAGACTTATATAGCGACAATTTATAAGTACGAATATACAACTAGCTTTTTTATTTTCTTTCTAAAGCTCTATAGAGTATATAGTATAGTACTCTATATCTATAGTAAGATTATAGTATCTTTTAGGAAGGGTAGTTATTGCGAAGTTTAGTGTAGGAGAGTTAAATAAAAAGCGTAGGGAATAAAGTTAATATAGGGATATTAGATTTAGATTAAATAATGTAGCTTAACGTACCTAATATAGCTAATTAACTATAATTTTTATTTATATTTTAACTTATCCGCAAATAGGCCTATAAGAGTTTACGCCTAGAAGGGGGGTTGTTATATATCCTAAACGCGGACAAAGCCGGAATATAAATTACTATTATTAGAACTAAGTTTCTTAAAAAGTCCTAGAATACCTTCCTATATCGTAGTTCTATTAACTTATTACTCTAATCTTTAGAATATTTATAGATATTGTACTATAATAGGAGTGCGGCGTAACATACTTCTACTACTTATATCTACTTATAATTTTAATATAGCTATATACTTTACTATATTATTAAGTTATTAGTAGCTATTGCTCTCGCGCAAACTAATAGGTCGTCCGAAACCTAAATACTTTAGTTAACTTAGTTAGTAACAGCGCTATATAGCTAGTATAAGCTAATAATATAACTATAAGCTATAAACGCTATCGTAACGTATAATAGCAAGTATAATAGTAGGTAAGGTAATTATATATAAAAGCCTTAATAGAGGATACTAATGCTAAATACTAATTATAATTACTACTCCTTATATACTAATATAGAATTATAATCCTTACTCTCTATTACTATATTTACGCTATAGGGGCGCTAAGAACTATAGGCTGCTGTTAGCGTAAAGATAGAAAGTTATATAGGCGTAGAGTATACGCTAGAGTATAGGTAACTAGGAGGAGTAAGTAGTATAGTAATAACTACAACTAATAAAGTATATCTTTACTATAGCTAGCTCGCGTTTGTAAAGATAGCTCTTTGCGCTCTTACTTAGTTCTATCTAGCGTAGGCGTCTAAATTAGCGTTGTAGTAGGCTACTCGCGATAGTTTAACAGCGCGAGACTACCTACCGCCTAGTAGCTATCGACTAGCGTCTAGCGCTGTACTTAACCCCTAGCTATTACACGCTATGTTGCGTGTTACCGCAATAAAGGTAGTCTTATAGGTAGAGAGTAATACCTATTTAGAACTAATAGTATTATACTAATAACCTCCTTAGTATACTTATAGGGAGACCCTATAGTTATTTAGAGTAGGTCTATTTAAGCTAAGCTCCTAGTCTCTATAGTAGCCTAGATTATAATACTCTACTCTTACGCCCCTTACAATATATACTAATATACTATAGTAGATATTATTTATATTTAATATTAGAGACCTACTTAATATAAGATTATAAAACATCTTTATTAGAGGTATAAAGAGTCTCTAAAGCCTAGACTACAATATAAGAACTTTGTTTATAATTCTACTCTTAGTATACACTTTCTTTCGCAATAAACTACTTTATACAAGTTCTATTAAGACTTAAGTATATCTATTAGAGATGCGCGCTTTAAGTATATAAGTTAAACTAGATATTTCCTTTATAATTATTTATCTAATTATATAATAGTATAATCTTTATAGATAAATAGCTTAAAAGGATATATAAGAAGGAATAATTGGATTTTAGTACCTAATATTAGCGTATCGTTATATTATTAACTACTAATCTAGCTTCGTCCCTTTATCTATATAGTACTATTTAAGTTCTTAAAGAACGTCGTCTATATATTTAAACCTACTATACTAACAACCCTCTATTAAACCTCTTAATAGTATATTTTTAACTTCTAGGAATTAATTCTTAGTATATAGTTATTTAATACGTAACCTTAAATTGTAAAATTTTTAAAGCTCTTTGTATAGCTGTTTACCTGTAATAACCTTGTATATCGCGTAGCTAAATACAAAGATATTAGTCTTTTAACTTATATCTAGTAGAGATTTCTTGTAACTAAACTACTTATAACAAGTTCCTACTTCTTCTTTATTAATGCTACACCCCTTAAAGTTAATAATCTTTAGACGCCTATAAACTATAACCTAGTTATAATATCTAACGTTAGTATAGATTATCCTATTACTATATATATATTGTATTCTCTCTATAGCTTCTTGTAGCTAGAAAATCTTCTAATTTAATAGAATCTTGTCTACTCTACTTTCTTAAATTAATGTTTAAAGCGATTACCTACGTTTAAGAATAAGGCTATTAGATATAATACTAAAACATTGTATAATATTTACATATATTCCTAGCTAATTAAATACTTAATGCTTAATATTAATACCTTTATTATAATACTCCTTTAGAATACTTTTATTGTCGACTACATATACTATTCCTAATCTACTAGCTACAAGGAATATAAGACGTTAATAGTTTATAGATAGAGTTAACTAGGGCTAGATATACTCCTTTATTATCTCTTAGGCTATAGTCTTATTTTACTTGTACGTAGGACAAATTTAGTGTAAGCCCTTTGCGTAGGGTGTAGAGGGGAGGGCTATTATTTAAGGGGCGAGCTCGTTAATAAAGTGTGTAGTCTTAAGCTACGTAGGCATAATAGGGGAGGAGGTGCGCTTTAGAGGATAGTAGGACGCAGGCACACTAATTAGTAAAAGAGCTACTTTATTCTTTTATAAGTATATAGCAAGAGTTAGTTATTTTATAGGCCTTGTTAATACTATAGATTATAGTACTAGTAGATGTTAACTAAATATACTAGCGCGCCCCTTTAAAGGCCTAAGGGTAACTACAAAGAGTTAGGAAATCTACAGAGTTACTTTAGTATTACTCTAATTAGATACCTTTAATTAGAAGTACTAAGCTGCGTAGCAATCCTATATAAAATAAGCGCTACCTACAGCCCTATAGCTAGCTATAACTTAAGTAGTACTATTAGACCTTTAGGCCCTAATTAGGGCGCTAATAGATTATAATACTAATATACGCGTAATAGTAGCTATATATTGTACAATATTTATTTTCGCTAAAACAAAGACTCTTTATAAATTAGGTAAGAAGGCGTCCTTAATACGTAAGAGAAATTTAAAAGTAGCTATTCGCAATATATACTAAATAAAGCCTTTCTCTTCTAGTAAGGTAAGGTACTACTAGTATTAGGCCTTAGTTAGTCTTAAGGGTCGTCTCTTTTTACAATACTACATAGTAGTACAAGATATAAAGACATTAGAGTATACTACTAGAGTAGAATAAGTTCTCTATACATTTGTAGGCAGAATCTATACTAGCGCCTAACAAGCTAGATCTATAGCTACTTAAGGTTAGTTACTACGTAGCAAGACATATAGTATAGCAAGACGCTTTTTTCTTTAGGCCTTTAGAGTTACTATACATTAACAATATTTACTTCTAAAAAACGCGCTATACTTCTATATTTACTTAACCTTAAGTATACTTAATTCTAATAAATTTATATTAAGTATTAATAATACTAATTGTTATTTTGTCGCTATCTTCTTTTACCTTCTAAGACTCCCCTATTAACTCTTAACATTATATATCTATTAAGGGATTAGAGGGTAATAATTAAAGTTAAGATACTAAAAACTATAGAGCTAAGTTTAATAAGTTAATTTAAGACAAGGACGTAAATTCTAGGAGTTTTACTAGTTAAAAGTAGTACCCTTGTATCTAGTCTAGCATAAGTAGGATTTAAGTTATCTACTATTAGATACTTATAGGCTAGTAGAAAACCTTTAAGAGATCTAATATCTCTCTAATATAGCTCTATATACTTATAGTAGCGTAGAGGCGAGAGTCTAATTAGTAAGGTGTCTTGCTACACTATATCTCGCTACGTAGTAACTAACTTTACTATAGTAATAGAGGGAATAGCTCTATTACAAACATTAATAGTACGCTACGTTAGACAGTATAGGTTAAAAATAGAAGGCAAGTAGTTATAAGATTAGGATTAAGGATAGCGCCTTGTTTTAATATATAGTAATATAATTATACTAAGCCCTACTATAATCTCTATTCTATACAGAAATACTCTTAGATTCTTAATACATAGTGCGTAATACTACTAAAGCCTTAGAATAGAGACGCTCTTAATTAGACCTTTGCTCTATAGATCTAGAAATTAAAGAGATACTATATCTTGTAATTAAGTAGGGGCTAATAGCTAAGACGCAAATAATCGCTACAAACATAACCTCTAGTAGTAAGCCTAAGACTACTATAACCTTTTACCTTAAATACAGCGATAAGTGTAGGGCTAGCTAATCTATTAATTTATAGTATTTATGCTCTTATACAATAGTATTAGTATATTCTAGATACTAAAGAAGAGGATGTTGTTCTACTACAGTAGTAGTTCTATTATAGGTAGATAGACGTTATAGGTAGATAGACGTTATAGGTAAATAGACGTTAGATATTACATATTTTAAATTCTTCTTTTGCAAATTATAACAAAATAATAAAAACTATAGAGTTATAACTTAGCTAGAAACTATCTATTAAACACCTTTCTACTACTTAGTAGAAGTATACGTAGAAATAATTTGTTAGATAGTAGTAGCGTATATAGTACTAGCCGAACTCGTTTTTAGAAATATAGGACCTAGATAATCTACATTAAGTGTCCCGTTCTTATATAAATAGCTACTAAATATAGCTTTAATTGTGTTATTTATAGATGCGATACCTAGGTACTATATTGTATATACCCTATAGTCTAGTTTCGTGTAGGATTAATTACTATGTAGTTAGCATAAAATTATCCTAAAAGCTAGGGTTTATATACCTATAAAATTAGCAGTATAAACTAAGGTTAAGCGCTATTAAGTTTATATTATTAAGTCGATCTATTAAGACGTACTAATATAGGGATAAAACAGACGCTTTATAATTCTACTAGTTCGTGTTAAAGTAAAAATATAACTATCTCTTAATATTAGTTTTAACTTATTATTTTTTAGGTAAATAAAATATTACTTGTAGTATACACTCTTTTGTAATAGTATATTATTTAAGAGAAAAAGTAGTTGTCTATACTAAACTTATAGCTAAGAATACCTTGTATAAGGCTTAGTACTATATTGTTACTTGTGTAATAACTTTGCTTTAATAAACAAAACGAAATTAACATAACCTAGGTATATATATATATTAAAGATTAGGCCTAGTACTAAATATTTTAATAGTTATCTAGCAAGAAATTAAAAAGCCTACACATAATAGATATATTATTTATTACTAAATAAATGCCTTTAAAAGCCTTAGCAGGAAGTTAATACTTAAGTTCTTCTTATCTTAGCAAAATAAAGACAGTCTATACGCTATACGCCTATATACCTCTATATCCTCTACTACGCTAGATTCCTACACTATTTATTCGCCTACCTATAGTTTATCCCTACAACCCGTCTATATCTATCCTTCTCTCCTCTAGACCTCCTAGTAGAACTTATTATAACTACTATAGATTAGAAAACCTATATTATTTACTATTAAAAAAGTTTAAAGTTAAGAGTAGCAATTTACTACTATGTATACGATGTATTTATATAATTAATAGTAGCCTAGAGTAGTTATATATAGTAGGCTGCTACTTCTTTAAGAAGGGTAGAAACTAAGTATCTAAGTAGAAGTGTAAGAGAGATAATTATAAGGGCTACGTATATTATAGTCTATTACAGATAGATTTAGAAAGAAGAGCGTGCTTTAGCGAAAAAGGAAAGAGGATAGTACTTCTAATAGTATTATCTATTAACTAACGTCTATCTACGTGTGCTAGAAAACCCTACGTGCTAGAAAACTATTAGCGCTAGTAGACACAGTAACGCTAACGCAGGGTATTATAACTCTAGAATTTCGGGATAAATAATCTAAAGTATAGTTATAGTATTCTATTTACTAAAATTCTCTTTATTACCTTATAACTTGCTACTTTTAGTAGTCTTAGCTATACAAGCGTTATAGTAGTATAGAAGGGTAAGTTAGTTAGCTAATAGGTATCTAAGCTTAGCCTATACTTTTAAGATATCTATCTATAGTATCTTATAATATAGAGCAAATATAAAAGGTAATTGTTAAATCTAAGACCTTCTAAGCTAAGGCTAGTAAGTATAAACAACTATTATAGAATTAGCAACAAGTTTTACTTTAAGAGAAATTAACTAGGTAGAGAATATAGTATAATTATATTATGCTAAGAGTTTCTAAGTTTATTAATAGTTGTAGGATATACAGTAATAAAAAGTTCTAGCTCGTAGGGTTTTCTAGTACACGTAGATAGACGTTAGATTAGAGAAATTTTAATTTATTTTAATCCTGCTACGCGTATCCTCTATTATCTTAAGCTTGCCTAAGCTATTTTTACATACATAGTATACTACTTAAACCCTAACACGTAATATATTCTATCTTATACATGCCGTCTCTATTAATAATACTGTATGCATCCTACTAACTAATCTTAAATCTATTACTTTCTTAATTCTTAGCTTTAGTATTAGGCTTACATCGAGCGCCTACAGCGTAGTAGCTTGTTTCTATAATAGGTGCTAACTCCTAGTTGTAAGTAGTAAGGATACGCTTAGTTAGAAGGTAGTTTTCTAAACGTTGTTTATCGCCTAATCTTATATTATAAAACTAGAGCCGTTTAGTAGCCTAAGACCGCTACTAACTAGAAGGTTCTACTAAGATTGTCTTTTTATATCTATTATAGGACTTCAAGGTCTATCCTATACTTAAGCTCTAATTTATAGGATTTTAGCGTAAAGTAGTAGACTTTAGGTATTTATATAACCTTAATGTTAATAAGAGCGTTTAAGGGGCTATAGATATGTATAATTAAGTTTAGATAGTAATATTATAAGAACTCTAACTAATCTCGACTAATGTACAATTTATAAATAATTCGTGCTTACGATTTAGCTAGATCTATCTAAATATAGCTAGGCCCTCTAGAATATTTTAGGGAACTCTAAAGTAGAATATTTAAAGGTTTCTTTTGTTACGGTGTAGATAATTGCTATAATATAATACTGTAACCTTCTAAGTCCTTCCTTTGTTAATAGAAAATCTAACTTAATAGCTTCTACTATAGTAAGTTAATCTATTAATACTAGTTTTGTATATATAATTAGATAGCTAGAAGTACGCCTCTTACCCTAGTTGCTATAAGACTTAAGGTTAGCCTTCTTTAGTTCTAAGAAGGTCTAAGTAGCCCTAATAGTTACTAAGAGAAGGCAATATAGGGGCACCTATAGAATTATAGTATTCTATAGGAAAATTTAACTCTTTGTTAATAATTATTGTTAGAGGATTAGCTTCTTAAGCGCTACCTAGGGCTAGTAGATACTATAAGGATATATAGGCGTTAGCTAACGCAACTAATAATAGATATAGCTATAATTCTATTATATCGTAGATCGTCTAGATGTAATAAAGAAATAGTAAGGTATCTAACTAAAATAGCTAAGTAGACGCTTTATATATATTTGCAAAACTTAATTACCTATTAAGATAGGATTAACTTAATATAAGGATAATGTTAGTCTAAAGACGCCGATTATATTAAGTTAATTAAGCTTCTCCCCCCTTAAAATAGGGACTTTAGCTATAATAACCTTTATTAATTAGGTCTAGTTAATGTTTCTATATAGTCGCGTACAAAATTAGTGTTAGGATTTAGACTTTATTCTCTTAAGGAGCTTGTAGACTTTACTAAGTCTATCTAGATACGTAAAGAGTATACTAGAGGAGCCTACCCTAAAAAACTTTACTCTGTAAGGCGTTAAGACACTATATAATTTACTAGGTATATCTTAAATTATAAGGTAGTTTTATCTTATATTCTTTTTTATATTAAGTCTTGTTATAGGCGAAGGTAAAGGGGGTATAAATTAAGATTCTAATAAAGGTTTTAATATTAGAGAGTCTTGTTTACTAGAGGGTAGAAGGTAGTTATAACTAAGGAAAATAGAGCGTTAAACTAAGAGAGTAGGAGATCGCTTGTAGAAAATTTCGCTTAAACTAATAGACTTTAGTAGAAATAACCTTGCTAAGACCTACTATTAGCTATAGTAGCGTAGCTTACTATATGTAATTAAAATTACATTAGCTCTAGGTAGTCTTTGCGCTTCTAGCGTTCTCCTTGTCTATAGGGTAGGACTAGAATTTAAAGTCGAGAGAGCGTAAGATTCTAATACTAATTTTGCATTTAACTATACTACTTTAAATAGCTCTATTTTATACTTAATATTCTTGTATAGCCTACGTTGAAGTATACTATCTATTAGACGCTATAACTTAGACTAAAAAGTAGCATCCTTAGCTAGACCTCTTTAAATATACTATAGTGTAAAAGTATAATTACTTATAAGAATTGTATTTTTAGGGTATATGTTTTACTACTACGTACTAAAGTAGAGGGTTAATAGAAGTAAAGAAGTAGGTAAGGGATATATAGTCTTTTAAGTAATAAATAAGATTAGCCTATCTAATTATTTATTCCTACCTTTAAATTTCTATATATAGATTTAGGATATTCTAGTAGGTTAATACTCTTTTTAAGAGCGCTAACTCCTCTAAGAGTTTTAATAAACTATAGTATTAATATAGTAGTAAAAGTAAAGTTGTAAGTCTTATAGTTTAGATAAGAGACCTATTACCCTTTTTATCGCTACTTAATTCCTACTACATCGTACTACTAAGGCCCTTAGCTTTAATATATACTACTTTTATTAATGTAACTTCGGGTGTATTAAAGCTTACTATAAGTTGTTGTATAGTATTATAGCTCTAGCTTACCCTAATAGTAGAATCTATCTTAACTATACTTAGCTATAGCAAGTCCTTGTAATCGTATATCCTTAATTCCTATATACCTTTACTAACACTAGAGTAGGGTATCCTAAGGCTATTAGTATTTGTAAAAGAGCGACTATAGAGTAGTATCTTAATTACAATTTTACTAGTAGGAACCCTAGATCTAACGTAGTTATTAACTACTTTATTAGTATTAAATAGAGTACTACTTTAGATCGTTAATAATTAGTTCTAGTTTACGTTATAGGAGCTTGCGCTAGAATTACTACTAGAGTAGTTATACGCCCTTAAAAGAGTTAGAAATAATTAGTCCTTAGAATTAAACTTACATTAAATTCTAAAAGTCTAAGTATTTATCTATAGTAGCTAACTTCAAGATATTATAGTTGCTAGGCCTTATATTACGTGAATTAGAGATTTTTTATACCTAGTTACTATTACTTACCTACTAAAGTTATAGTAGTTAATAAGAGGTAGTTTTAGGGTGCATATTGTGCTAAGTATATATTAAGTTACTAGCTTTATTAGCTTTCTCTATGTAGTAAGGCGACTAAGGTTATACCTTGCGAGTTTTAGCTAGTAGTGCAACTAGATTGTTAGCTTAAGGCTTATCTACAACTACTATTTAATATATAACAAGATGCTAGCTTGGTTTAGATACCTTGCAAGAACTCCTAGTCTAAATTAAGGCCTATATAAATATATTAGGGAGTGTAAAGCCTACGTTATATATTAAACAAATCTATACTATTAAAGCTAAGATCTTTAAGAAGAGTAACAGTACTACTCGTAAACCTAGACCTACCTGCGACTGTAGAAGCTAGTAGAGCAAAGTTACTAGAATACGACTATCTACTAATAGATAGTAGTGTTTTTAGCTAGCGATTTTGTTTTTTCTATAAGTAGAGCTGTTTTACGTATCTATAGATATTAAGACTAGTCTTAGTCTATAAGTTAGAAGGATAGTGCTTTTATATATTAGACTAAGTATTAGATAGATAAACTTCTCTAGTTTTAGGTCGAATATTAGTAAAAGCGTAGATAACATAAGTAAGGGCGTTAGTAACTAGATCTTAAGGATAGAAATTACGACTATACACTACCTATATAGGAGAATATTAGATATCTATCTATAATAACAATTAACGTACCTAATTTATAAAATAGGCTATATTCTTAAAACAATTTACATCTTAACTAGCGATACACACATTCTATATATAGAGGGTTAACAATAGTAAGGAAAGTATCTTAAGTAAGTAGCTAAAATAAGTTAAAAAGTAGCGATATTAATTAAGAAGATTGTTAAGTTAAATAAGGAGAACCTATTAGTATTTATTAAAGGATTTACTTAAAGGTTCTACTATAGCTAAGGCACTAGGTATACTATGTTTAATTTAGCGATAGATTAACCTATTTAATATTAAGGCTCTAAGAATTTTAATACTATAAGATTATACTATAATTAAGGTAGGTATTTTACTACTCTCTTTAGTACTTAGCCTACCGCTAAAACTTCTATCTAAAATACTTCTTATGCTGCAATAAGACTTTTTAACGCTGTTCTTATCTATATTATAGGTATAACTACTATCGAGTTAGTGTTACGGCCTTATAATAAAAAATTCTTAAATAGTATACTAAAGAGTAGTAAAGTAACTATATTAACCCTAGCTATAGTCCTATATTGTTATATAAGCTAAACTACGTTTACGTAAACTTTTTAACTCTTTGTTTTTCTATCTAGTAGAGCTACTAGTACTTCTCTTCGTCTAGATAGTAGTAATAATTATATGTCTATTATTAACTAATAGCAAGAGAAGCTTTAGTTGCCTATATTTTTCTACAATACAACCCTTAAAGCTAATACTCTTAAAACTTGTATTAATAGACACGGAGAAATAGTGCATAAGTTAAACCCTAGCTCTCTAGCCTAAGTCTTAGCCTTTAGAGATATAAAATCTAACTTTAAATATATCTTTATTAGGGGTTAGTTGTGTAAAACTTCTAGTAGGTCTAGGATAAGTAGTGTTTATACTACTATAGCTATTAGCTAGAGGTATAGTAGCGTTAAGTACGCTGTAATCTTAATATTATCTACTTATACTTACATTAGCTATGCTAGTTTAAATAGGGTTACTAGCTGCAATCTTAGATAAGTAGCAATATGCTGTAGGCACCTAGGTCTAAGATAATAGGCCTAAACAAACAGGATAGAACTTCTAACTAATACCTACTAATTACATAAAATAGCTAATACTTACTAAGCTATATTTAGTAACTAGATTATATAGCACTTAACCCTATATAAAAGAGTAATAGACTTGTTAATACCTTACTACTGCATGTGTAGTATACTTTAACTCTAGTTACACTAAATATAGTAAATTTATAGCGTATTCCTCTTTAAATACTATTTATTTATAGCTATAAGCGTAAGCCCTCGTAATATATACGTATAGTATTATAATTGCTATTTAACGCAGCTACGCAAAACAACTACAATATAAGAAAGAAATACGCCTAAAGCGTAGGTGTAAACAATCTCTAGAGTTAAGACTACTTTGTTAATCTCTAACGCGCAATAAGAGTCTAGATGCACTTAATTCTATAAAAAGAGGGCTATATCTAGTATACTATAGTTTACGCATACTACTTAAGGTCTATACAACTACTTAGGTAAGATAAGGTAATTTCTACAAAGCTATACCTTAGACTTATAGTAGATAGGTAGATATTACTATAAAAGAGTAAGTGTAAAGGATTTTTAATACTAAAATTAAAAGAGAAGAGAAAAATATATTAAAACTTATAGATTAGGCTTAGGAGCGCAATAGTAGGTAGATAGCTAGGGTTGCGATAAATATTAGTAACTATTATAATAGCAAATATAGTTTCTAGCAAAATTAGCTTTATCCTAAACGCGACTGTAACACAATTCTACTAGCTAGCTAACTAGACCTAACTATTCTAATTACTAGGCTAGTATCCCTAAGCTAAAGAGTACCTACTTATAGTATGCCTCTATTAAACTGTGCTAATATATACGTCCTCTAATAATAACTGTAAAATGTATAATATAATAGCTAATATCTAGTAAGTTTAAGTATTTTCTTAACGTGTTGCTAAGAAAATCTATTATATAGATTCTATCGCCTATACTATTAATAATTATAAGTCTTAAGAAAGCGCGTAAAAGCCTATATTCTAGATTCTTCTTAGAGTAGGTGTACTAGTAGTCTAGCGTAGGTAGTGTCGACAGGCTCCTAATTATAATATATACAGTAACTCGATTACGCTAGCTTCTTAACTAATAGTACTAAATATCCTAGAGGCGAATAAAGGAGATAGAAGTTGCTAAAGTAATAATAACTATATATCTCTACTACCTTGTTTTTGCGTAACTAAAGGCTATAGATATAAACAAGATCGACGTAGCCTATATAAAGATAACTATTCTAGTATAGTTAATATACTACTATAGATATACTGTGTAGTAATTAGAGAAAATATAGAATAGCGTTAAGTAGAGAAAGCGTAGAGCGGCTACTATAAGATAGAGGGGTATTACTAGTATACCTTGTAAAAATAGATTGTACGTAGTAAATTAGACTATACTAATAGTAAACAAGATCGTAGTAAGGAGATGTAAGCAGACATTTATAGCCTTAGTACTAAGACTTACGTAAGGTTTAATATAAGAAGAGTGTGTTAAAAGTTGTTAGGTGCTATTTTAGTAGTATATTGTAAACACTATTATAGATAGAATTTTTAGTAGCGTATAAATATAATAAATACTTGCTATTCTAGAATTTATTCTTATAGAGTTATAGAAAGTTTTTAACACTAGTTAGTAGTAAAATTAGCTTTATCTTCTATAGGTAGATTAGCTGCAATTAAAATTCGTGTCTATAGAGTAAAGCCGATTTTGCTAACGAGTATAAGTTAGGTCTAAAGAAAGGGTATTTACTTATTATAACAATAAAAGGTATCTAATCTCTTAATTAAGTAACGTAAATTAACCTTTCCTCCCCTAAATTTAGAAAGATTAACTACGTTATAGTATAGCCCTTGTATAAATCCTTAATATAGAGTAACTATTACTAGCGCTTATTAGGGTATATCTAGTTCTATAGAATTAAACTATACTATTATTGTTATCCTATAATATAATATATATTCTCTTGTTCTTTTATCCTTATTAAAGTACTAAGTAATAGTATAAGTTATAAGGAAAATAAATAATATACATTTAAAAGACAACCTTGTTAACCTAATTACTAATAAATAGTTCTAGGCTTAGATATCTAGCTGTAATTTCTAAATCTTCTTGTACGAAAGCCTTCCTATCTACTAGAAATATTAGTACGATCTTTTGCTAGTTCTAAAACAAGTATTTAACTATATTAAACCCTAGAACGTCTCTATAATTATACCTAATCTCTTTTTATACTCTTCTCTCTATAAGGCTAAAGCTTTGTTATAACTTAGTAATATTCGAACTACTATTAAAGGGTTTAAAATATAGGTTAAATATATAGCGCAAGAGGGGCGATTATACAATAAAAAAGAAGAAAAAGAAGAAAAAAAAGAAGAAGAAGAAGAAGAAGAAGAAGAAGAAGAAGAAGAAGAAGAAGAAGAAGTAGATACTTAGAAATATACTTTTAAGCAGAGTAACAAAGGTTATTGTCTTAAACTAAGCTTTAATACTACGCAATATTATTATAAAGAAGTAATTAAGAGGATAACAAGAATAATTAAAAAGGCTTATAATAAGTCTCTATCCTTTAGAGGAGCTTTTAGCAAAGCGCTTTAAGATATAATTTATAAGAGGGCTTAGGGCTTACTTCTACTTTATATAGAGTTAGTTCCTTTTAACTTTACTATTTATAATTATAATACTCTTATAAGGACTTCTTATAATATTAGAGAGGCTATCTAAATATTTAATATTACTTTACAAGTAATCTTAGACGCTTAATAATTGTGCAAGACCGAACGCGATAAAGTTAGGATTATTATTACTTAAGGAAGTCTATTATATGTTTACAGGAACAGACTAATAGACACGAAATAACTAGTTTAAGAGGATTTAGTTAAATATATTAATTACTAGGAAAACAAGAAATTAGTTTTCTACAGTATAAATATCTTAAGTCTTCTTAGCACTAGTTATAGTAAGGTATAGAACAAGCTAAAAAGCTATAGTAGGGCTATTTACGAGTTTTACTAGTATATAGAGCTTCCTTTAGATATTATATCCTAGGCTACTATAGTAAGCTTTATGCGTAAATTACTTCTTTGTAGTGTATATAGCGAATAGAAGCTCTTGTTCTTAAGTAGCTTGGGTGTAATATATTGTAAGAATACTGCAGCAATAAACAAGTCTTTAAGACGAAAATATATAGTATATATAAATTATTGTTTTAATAAAGACTTAGTATAGCTACTAATTAGGCTCTAGTTATACGTTGCTAGAAGTAGCGTAAAAGCCCCCTAGGATTAGCGTATACTTCTACTTAGGTTAAGCTCTCTCTATCCTTAATATCGTTATAGTAAACCTATATAGGTTCCTATTAAACCTATACTTGTCCTTTTCCTTTATATATAATATTACCTCTATAACTATTATACGTGCGTTTTAGATAATCGTAATACGCCTAGGAGATAGGAATTGTTTTCTAGTATGCTAGATACGCTAGTCGTTTAATACCTTGCTTTCTAGGTATTAGTAGATATGTAGCCGCAATATAACTAAGTAGACCTAGTCGATCTTTTCTTACTTCTATAGTAAGTTCTATAATAAGCTTCTAGGGTTCTTTTTATATTAACTTTAGCTCTATAGTAGGTACCTAGGCTATAAGTAAGAGATTCTACTCTCTTACAAGTACTAACTATCCTATATAACCTTCTTAACAAAGAGAATAGTATTGCTTAATATTATACTACGTACTCTCCTATATTACTAGAAGATACTATAAGTCGATTTCTATTACCCCTAGAGAAACCTATTCCTTAGGTGCTGTTATATATGTAGTATTTATAGGCAGCTAAGTTATAGTAGTGCTATTTGCGAGTTAAGAGCGTAGTTTAGAGGAAGTAAATAAAATATATAGAGAAATAGCACAATATAAATAAACTTGCAAAGTAGTTTATCTTTATTCTATTAAGCAAAGAACCTAAGTAGGTTAAGTTTATACTTGTTTAGGTCGCGATCTCTAAGGTCTAGAGCTTTTATTAGATTCTTTAAGATAATATTAAAGAGCACTAGTAGTATATACTTTATAAGTATTAGTCTACACTATAAAACCTTACTAAACTAGATTACTTCTAGTAGTGTTATTCTATTAATACTATTTAGATCTTAGTTGTAGAAAATATATATATAGTTAGGTAATATTTACTCTTTAATTTTAATAGGCTTGTTTAACTACTTTTAATCCTTTGCTTCTAGCTTAATTCTAAGTTTATCTACAGATAATAATAGTAACGCAGATTCTAATCCAGGGAAAAGGACAAGTAGACCTATATTAAGGCTTGTAGTGCCTTGCAGTATATAATTTAGCACCTTTCCTTCCTTTAGGTATCTTGTAATATTTTGCTTAGCCTTCTTTTTATTTCTCTTATATTCTTGTTTTACCTTATATATAATATCTTCCTTTACTACGTCTAAAGCTCTCTTATTCCTTTATATAGGACTAAGATCTCTATATATAGTATTTATTATATTAGTATCTAGGGTCGCTAGTAATTCTTTGTATAGTCCTTATTTATAGCTTATAGTTTACTTACAAAGAGAAACTCTATACTACTATTAATAGCTATTCTACTTACTATTTTAAAGCTTGTTAACTATAAGTTTATACGTCTAGTAGTAGTAATACTTGGTATAGTAGCTTTAGGCAATAGATAAATAGGTTTAACTCTCTTGCTTATCTAGGAAGAGGTGTATATAGAAGAGCTTATTAATATAAGGTTTTTTATTACGCTTAGGTGTCTATTTCTCTAGTAGTTTAGCTATAACTGCCTTGAGTAAGTCTAGAATATAGGTTGAACTAATCTTATTTACGCACTAGATAATTCTTAGCTATTATCTTTGTTTTAAACTAGTAGGCTTTACGTATAATACTTAGTATAATGCCTTTATATCGAAAGCCTTTATATTAGAAAAAGAGCTTCCTATAGCTTAACTATAGGGCCCTAACAGCTCTACTATACCTCTTATATTAGCTTTTTATAGTAAAGCTATACTAGAGATTCTTTACTACTTTAGGACATTTTCTTATTAATAAGGCGCGATAAGCTCTTTTAAAAAGCGTAGCTATAATTTACAAGAAAGGGAATCCTTAATAAGCTCTCTTAAAAAGCGTAGCTATAATTTCGAAGAAGAGATATCCTTAATAGAAGAGAAGCGTTAGACGCAAGTCTTAGCTATATAAACTAAGAGTAAGGTACTTTCTATTAATAAAGTAATATTTCTAGGCTATAATAGTTAGTTATAGTTTTAATAGAGAAAGGATATAAGCTTATATTAATGTTCTCTTTAATCTAATTAGTAAACTGCGACCTAATTAATTTAGAGTAGCCTTTCCCTATAATAAATATAGTCTTTTTAGTAGTATTACTTACTACAAAGAGTAATAGTCCCCTATTATTGCCCTCTACAATTACTATAAATACTTACACTAATTTGTCTTCTTCTATTAGGCTTATATCTTTATTATCTAAAAGAACTTATATAATATGAATAGAACTAGGGATTAATATATAAAGTAAGCTATAGACAAGTCTTGTAGAAAGAGGAACACCTATTATAAGTAGAAGGAGGAGATCTACTACTTAGTATTTGTCTATATTAGTCTCTTTGTGTAGGAGACGAAGATTTTGCTAATATATAAATTCTAGGTAGAGCTTGAAGGTACTATCCTCTAAAAAATTTTTACTTAGATTATAGTGTCGTGTTTCTAAAGAGTCTAAATTAATTTTAGGCTCTTTACCTAGCTCTTAGTTATAAGGATTGTAATAAAGATTTCTATGTTTATTGTTAAACTATTTAGTAAAAAATTAATTCTTGTCTTGCTCGTTGTTATTAGCTAATATATTATTGTTACCTAGGTAATTTTATAGTATAGGTATATAGTCTTCGTAAGCTTGTAGTAGATTAGGTTATAACTAGTAATCTAATATTATATAGTGTTCTACATCTCTAAGTACTAAGGGATTAATAAAACTATCTTTAGAAACGCCTATTTATCTATACTTATCTACTTTGCTTCTAAATAGTCTTAGTAGTATATTTTCTATTTCGGGCCCTATATTGCCTAGTTTGGGCCTTATATCGCCTATTTTAGGCCTTATATTACTTATTTCAGGCCCTATATTGCCTATTTCAAGTTCTATTTCATCTGATTTAGATTCTATATACTCTGTATCGGTCCCTAGTCCTACAAACAACAACTACAATCTTAACTTAGTATTATTTTAGGTTAAAGCTTTTGTAGCTCGTGCTCCTAATTAGGTAGAGTAGTTTAGTATTGTATGTTGTTGCGTCGTTACACTTTGTAATATACAAGTACTTGTCTATATATTCTCTTGTACGACGGTTTTAACAATATTAAGAGCCTTTAGTAAAGCCTTACGATCTTCGCCTATTAGTGCACTCTTTTTCGAGATCTAGGCATCTACTAGTCTCTAGATATAGTTAGTTTTCTTTTACTTCTGTGCTATATAAGTAATTAAATACTTTAACTAGAACTAAAGCTTCGTGCACTACTATTTTAGACTGTAATATATCTGTCTACCTATAAACCTATTACTAGGATAGTACTAAAGATATAGTATTGTAGGCTATATACTAGAGCGAGCTATAGTACTAGAGACTAATAAATCTAATAGTAGACATTTACTAGTCTACACTAGGTAATACTTTATTTAATCTAGCGCAACTAGTAAGAGAGGGTTTTTTTCTCGTGTTACTTATACTAGTACGATAAAGTATAAAGATATTAGGAGGCTTTACTTAATAGTATCCTATAAACAAGTATATAATAATATGTAAACTAATAATACTAAGACCTCTAATTTAGCTTTTAGTAAGTCCTTCTCTAAAGCTTAGCAACTTAGTAGCGTCTTACTAAGCTCCTTTCTTACCTCTATTATTTTTTTAATCTTTATCTTTGTTATTTAAGTCCTAATATATTATACTATTTAGAAACGTTTTCTAAGACTCTAGTAAGCCTAATTACTACTCTAAATTACTTATACTAACGACAAAGTAGTATAATTAAGCCTAAAATACAAAAAGTATATAAGGATTTAGCTAGTAAATTATTACGACTCGAATGCGACTATAAAAACCTTAATAGGTATCTCTTCTACTAATATATACGAACCTTATTTATTATATTCTTTCTGTCCGCTATAATAATAACCCTAATCCTAATACTAGTAAATTATATTTATAGGAAAAGCTCTACGCTTAAAGTAAGTAGGCTAGATACGCTAGTATAGCCTAATGTTAGCCTTAATTACTATAATCGATACTAGGTATATTTTGTCCTTAGTATTATGTTTATCGCACATATTTGTAGGGTAATCTAGAGCGAACTTGTATATTATATTACTATACGGCAAAATTTACTATATACAGCACGTAGAACTATTCTTGTTAACTCTATACTACTAGCGTAGTTAATACGAGAGAACCTCTCGTCGCAATTCTACAGTTTCTCTAGAAAAATATCTATTATCTTAATTAATTAGGACTTTAGTCCTCTATCTAAGCTACTAAAAAGAAGAGAAAACCTCGTCTATTTACTAGAGATTACCAAAACATAATATATACGAAACAGGCTAAAAGTAAGTATTAAACAGCCCGTAAAGCTAGATATTAGTAGGCCTAATATACGCCCTCCCCCTTAGTCTTAGAAATTTAAAGATATCTAGGCGTAGATTAAAGTAAGGAAGATAGATACAATTTACTTTTATTAAGGAGAAATTTAGAAGACTAGTAAAAAAATTAAAGGGCTCTAAGTAGGGTAAGAGAACTTTACCCTACTACTATTAGCCTTTATTACTTTTAATACTCTATTAGTAGCTTATATAGTGTGTTAGACAGTAATTTATTATAAGCCTAGATACATAACGCCTAGGATACTACTAACCTCTACTAATAATATTGTGTAGGATAATATTTGTATTTTGTAGTAGTATCGAAATCTTCGTAGCGTAATATTAAATGCGCTAATTACGCTATTAGTAGTACTTTGTGCTATTCCGATTACCTTTACTAGACTACTCTCTTAGATTATTTATCTAACCTAGGCTGTGCGCTAGTTGAATTAGATTAACAACCTCCTAGTATAGTCTCTCGGCGTACTTTAGGGAATATTACTACCCGTTATCCTAAGTATAATAGTTAAAGTATTTTTAGTTACTCTTAAATACCTTGTTTAGAAATAGGGTATCCTATTAAAAAGTACTATAAGCCTTAAAATCTAGGACTACTTCTTTTACTTTCTTCTTATTTAGCTTACCCTAGTTATATTATTATCTACTAGGCTTACTTTAATTGTAAATAAAGTATTTAATAGAGGGTCGCTTATCGCAACAATAGTAAAAAATCTCCTTAAAGTAAGTAACTATTTCCTTTTATACGTACTATTACAGTTATTATTAGTTAGTGCTAACTCTCTATTACGTCTTAACTGCCTAGTTAGGAAGCTCTTTTTAGGGCTATTATTAGATAAGATAGTAACTTAAATATTAGAAAGAGATCTTGTAGAGGATATTTAATAGGGAAACTTTATACCTATCTATACTAATCTCTCCTACATTAGTATGTAGTAATAGGATAAGATTTAATTATTTTTAATTAGCTAAAAAAGAAGCAGGTTTCCTCTACGTAATTGTTTCGCTAATTATTATTCCTATTTAGGCACTTGTATTTACACTCTTTTAGTTTATATATTTGGAATCAACTATTATTTTTACTAAGCAAGATAATAGGGGCAATTTCTACCCTAAAGCTCTAAAACACCTTTTAATAGGTGTTTATGTTATAGAAATAAGTCTTATTATTCTATTTCTACTAGTAAGAGACTTGCGAGGGTAGCTAAAATACGTTAAATAGGCTTACTTTATAGTTATTGTAACTACCTTAACTATAGTATACTATTATATACTTCGTAAAGCTTTTAACTCTTTGCTAGAATTTACGCCTACTTCTCTCTAGTATTCTAGGGCTAGGAATATAGTATATAATAGCTTGTTCGAAGACAGTACTCTTAAAAGGATCCTAGTAGTTAGACTTCCCTGTAACGGCTTAGGAGTAAGCTCTAATAAGGTATTTTAGATCTAAGAAGAGTTAGGTAAGATATATGTCGCTGATAATACAGCTACTGTAAGCCTATTTAGTAGGATTACACTAAATAAGACGTAACGTAATATTATACTATCTTAGGGAAAGTGTAGTATTAAAACCCTACAATTATAGTAGCACGAATATTGTATTATTAGTGTAGGTTATTAATTAGTGTAAATAGCGTGCAGCGTAAGGTAAAATCGTGTAGTACTAGGGGACAAGTCCCCTGTCTTGCCTAGCTCTCCTCTAAGTAAGGGTAGAATAACGCCGCTATAAGGCTAACAACGACGCATCTAGTATATAAAATTAACGAAAAAAGTAACCTCCTATATATAACGTTAATCCTATTATTTGCATTGTACTATATATATATATAATTTAAATATATATGTATAGAACCTAGGAACTATATACACTTATATGTGCACTCGCTTTAGGGTAGATCTTTGTTTAAATATAACTAATTAGCTAATTAGAGCAATATATTATAGGGGAAGATCTACCCTTGTAAGTATATATAGGGCTAGGCGCAGCACATGCAATATTATAGGTACTAGGCGCTTATTAAATAAGCACTAGTTACCCTTAGGCTAAGCTACCTACGTAACAATAACAATATCGTCTTAATTATTAGAAGCTAGCTCTTAGAACGTATCTAATAAGCTAGATAGGAATGCTTAGCGTAGGGATAGCAAAGACTAAGATTCTTAACTTTCTTAGGCTTCTTTAGAAGGAGCTATCTATAAAACGCTGTAGAGTAGGCATCTAATTTACTATATACTCCTGTTATATTAAAGCTCTTGAATATCTTAAATTATTATATTGCCTAGACGTAGAGTTTTCTAGTAACTATAATAGATTAATTCAAGTCGATTAAGTTACTTATAGTAGTAGATCTACAATAGGACGCCTAGATTCTTGTTTAGTACTCTATCTTACGTATATCTTCCTCTAAAATATTAGAGCTATCCTATTATTTCTAATAACTTTTTAGACCTAAGAGAAGCTTACTACTAAGCTTAATTAAGCTTCTATATAAAGATTCTAAAATAGTCTACTTTATCTACTAGTTAGCTTACAATATCTTTATACTAAGTAAAGATATATCTATAGAAACACTTATAAAGGTAGTAGATATAATCTAACGCTACGAGGTCCCTAATACGTTACTATTGTATAGTATAATTTAGTATATCTTTATTATATTTACGCTAAAGCTAGAAAAGATAGTATTAAGCGAGCTACTTAAACTTTTAAAAATAGCGAAGATGTTAAACTACAAAAAGTTCTAACAACTCCTTAAGGATATATTCTCCCTCTATCTACTTCGCTATAAAACTTTACCTTTTAAATTAGACTTAACGGGTCCTAGAAATAGATGTATAATTGTACTAGGTATAAGTCTTAACCTAGATAGGCATCTACTATTACTAACAACTTAAAGCACATTTAAGCCTAAACAATATAATATATTGTATAAGGGTAGTATCTGTAATCCTAAGCTCTATAAACAATTATATAATATAAGAATAGTACAATCTTACTATATAGGTTGTAAAGGACTACCCTAGCCTAAAAGAAGTTAAGTTATAACTTGTAATAAAAAAGAGCTTTATTAATATAGAGGGGTTAATTACCTCTACTATAGATAAAGTTAAGGTATATCTCTAGGATACTATATACTACAATAAAGAAGGTCTATAGAAACAAGAGCTATACGATAGACTATAACACCTCTAGACAAGTAATAAGGTAGAAAGCTCTAACTATATAGATTTTAAAGATATAGAAGCGTATAGTGTACCTATTAGAGACAACATTAATAATAACCTTAATTCTAATAATAATATATCTATTAGCTCTTCTTAAACTATTTAAAGTTATTAGTAGTTTTCTTTATAGAGCAAATTTAATAGATTAATTAGATTAGTACTTTTTATATATCTAGCTATAAGCTCCTAAAATTAACTTAGGTACAAGGGTCTAAACAGCCCTATAGGTAGACTATATAGGCTAGGGGTTGTAGGGTTATAGGTATAAGAAGCGTTAAATAGTATATTCAGGTCTATGTAATAATATAAGATAGTAGAGTAAGTCGCTATTACCCTTAGTAGTATAAATCTAGCTTGTTACTTAGTTACTAACATAGAAGACTAATAACTCTTAGCAAGTACTAACAAAGGATAATTAATACTATTCTAGAATAGCATTCCCCTTAGCATCTTAATCTACGCCTTAAGATGCCTTATATATCTAGAGTAGTTAGTCCTAATTTCTTTCCTTTAATAAGTAAACATTACTTAATTGTTAGCCTTACACTCTCTAGGTAAGCATATTTTTTATTACTATTAGAGCACCTATTGCATAGAAAGTTTCTATTATACTATACTAATTAGGAGAGAAACTATAACGTAATACAACGCGCTTTAATACCTTTACTTTTTAGTTATAGTAAGTAATATATATGTGTTTTAATCTTTTTAGGGCTAACATCTTATAGTAAATAATAATAGATAATAGTAACTTAGGAGAATAACTACATTTAGGTTTATTTTGTAGGAGCAGCTTCTTATACATTCTCCTCGTCTTAAGTTATTTAACAGCAAGGCTATATTACTAACTTGCTTTGTACAACCCTTACTTAACTATACTATACGCTTACCCTAGTAAGTTAAGACTATTACCTAGGCTAATCTAGAACTAATATAGCTAAAGAACTAGAAGGAAGCTGTAATACAAGGGGTCGTACATTAGCTTAGTTTCTTTCTTAGAACTAATTAATTATTTGTAGACTAAGTTTAAGCGCAAATAACAATATTTTAATAGAAGTTAAATGTATAAATTACTTTGCAAGAAACGTTCCTTTAATTAATTTTCTTAGCTAAACTTGAATAGGCTTATCTTTATACATGTAGAAAATATTATTAGGCCTCTTAGACCTTTTCTACTTATTTAACAAATTATTCTAAGATATAGCGCCTATTTTGTTGTGTTTATTAATTGCTATAAACTAAGGAAATTTACTATCCTTAGTAAGCTCTCCTATAGTAATATCTATATTAAACTAATTTAATTTATAGAGAGCTCTTTATATAAGCTTATTAGTTTTTTTAAGAAGTAAATACTAGAAGATAATAGTATCTTTAGGCCTCCTAATAGGGCGATTATCTATAACTTCTATATTAAAATCCTACTACTTAGTTTTAGTCTAAGTAGGACTAGTAAGAGTATTATATATAGATAATACTAGCCGTGCTTGTACTTTTGCTTGATTTTTAAGAGGGGTGTTAGTTAAAGGAGGAATATAGATAGGAGGTAATACTAAAATCTTATTTAAATTAGGTTTAGAAAGAGGGAGCACTATTAATAGCCTAGCCTGTAGTTTAACTATAGACAGTCTAGCTTAAGTCTCTACATTAGGTATAACTGTTAATTATAGTTTAAAGCTGTTAAAAAAGTAGGTTAAGATTAATATAAGCATTCTATAATCTATTAAGGCGTTCCTAGTACTTTGTTTAAGAGTACTCTAGATAGTAAGAAAAAAAAGTTACAAATAAGTCCTAAGTGTACAATTTAAAGCATTACTATCTGTTATTATTAAAGGTTTAGGAGGAGTTAGTTAAATCTTAAATATCCTTAGCCTTTCTTAGCGAGTAGTAGCTTCTACTTTAAACTTCTCTAGAGATACAAAGTATATAGTGCTTAGCTACTCTTAACGTATGTAGATACGAATCTCGCATAGGTTAGGATTTTACTAACTTAGCTTTAGGATCTTATTAGACTTAAAGCCTAGTTGGTTTGCAAGTTAGCTAAGCTAAATTAGTGCTTTAGGACAATCTATTAATTGCGGCTTATTAATTAGCTTATTTAGAAGCTTCTACAATCCTAGACCCTAGCGTAGTAAGAATAGACAAAGCTACTAGTACGAGTATATATTAGAGTTGCTTGTTACAATAGCTTCTTCTTTAAACTCGTTTTTCTATATTAAATACTTATTTGTATTTTCTTTAGTTATCTTGTAATATTTTTAGATTAATATATCTCTAATAGATAGATAGCGTGTCTAAACCTAACTATATATATCTCTTGTTAGAAATAGTTCGCTATAAGAGAATAGAACCCTTATTTAAAGTATAATTAGTTCTAGTATCTTTATATAGTTAAAAAAAGTCTTAAAACTAGGAATAATACTATTAAGCGTAAGTATTATCTTAAGAATCTACGCCCTTATATTAGGATCGCCTACTTAAGGAAATATATAGTTAGAAGCAAATAAGGTCTTAACTATAGAACGATCGCGAGTACTCTACCTTAGTACAAGCCCTTAAAGTTTTTAAACAGTATACTTATTACACCTAGTTCTTACTCTAAACGTAATTCGTGACTATATGTAACCTATTCGTTAGAGATAATACTTAATCTCCTAGAGCATTTTAACATTTTCAAGCGAAGTAATCTATCCCTAATATACGTACCTATCTACACCTCTAACTTAAAATTCTTAGAAATAATCTAAGCTAAAAGCTATCTTATAACGAGCAGCAAGGTTCTATATAATTAAAGAGGTTACGAAGCTATAAGTTTTGTAGTATTTAATCTAAATTCTTTGCTTTAGAATAGCTTAACAATACCTACTATCTTAAAGCCTTTTCTTCGTCCCTGTTATACTCGTAATAACAGATATACAAGTATATTTCTCTATTGCTAAGTAGTAAATACCTCTTATAATGCTGCTAAATACTTCTTAGAGTAGCTGCTAGCGTCGCTGCATTCAAGTTAGTATTTAGCTACTCTAATACTGCAAACCTGCACTTACTAACACGAAAGAAATTAATAGTCTACTACTTATCTAGCCTACTCGCATCTTATTCTTTAGTAGTTTCTAACCTAAACTTTCTATAGAAATATAATAGCTTAAGAGACAGTAGAAGTAGGAGTTTAGGAGGAGATCTAATTTTGTAAAGGACTTTACTATTAATATCTACTTGTACTAGGATTTGCTTATAGTCTAAGTAATTAATTAATATAGGTAAGTTGTGTTGTAGGTTAGAGATACAACATCTAGTACATTTATCTAATTCCGTACTAGAGATACTGTAGTTAAGGTAACGTAGTAAAACCTATATAGTTCCTAGATAATACTAGCTACTATACATCTATCTTTTTCTGTTACAGATTAAGTTTCTACCGTTAAAAGAAATCTAACGTTCGTCTTATATCTATAAGGGCATACAAGAGTCCTCTAGATTCTACTTAGGCATAATTATACTTATATATACAAGTATATATAACTATCTAACTACGTAAGTAGTACCTAAACTATATAGTATTAAATAGAAGCTCGGACTAGCTCTACGTTTTTAAAAGCAAGGATAATTAGTTTTTATTATATAGAAAAAGTTTTAAAGAGATTATTGCGACCTTTAGAGATCCTAACTATTAGTACCTATTAACTGTAGCCCTCTTAGGAAGAGGTAGAAAAGATACTATATAGAGAGCTATATTCCTAAATATAGGCTATATAGAATTACGTAGACTAGCATAGCTATATCTAGATAACTTAACTGTTAATAGTGTCTATCCTATCCTTATAGCGAGCTTTAATACTCTAAAGCTATACAACGAATATTAGCTACTGCGTAACTATTTTAGCTAAAGCTACTATAGATTAGAATAGTTGCTAGTAGACTCTCCTGTAGAGTATATATAGTTTATTGTAGATATAGTTATAAGTAAACTTTTACTCTTATTTATAGACCTTGTTTACTTATTTCTAGACAATTTTCCTACCTACGATAATAGGATCAATTTTTTCCTTAAGTAGGTAGATAAAGGAAGGACTACATAATACTAGAAACCCTAACTAATACTAGTTTCTAAAGAGGGATATTTAGCTAAAAATTAGTTATCTCTCTTTAGACAAGTCTAACAAGTAAAATTAATATTATTAGATAGTAAGTAAATAAAACTCTATAAATACTATAACCTTAAGATATCTATCTTCTAAGACCTAGAGGCTATATAAAAAGAGAAAGCGTTACATAGAATGCTCTTTTCTACTATATATCTTAGCTACTTGTTTAATTCTACCCTATAGTATATATTAGTATATAAGACTTTAGACTTTGATTTTATTAAGGCTGCACGCTAAATAAATTAGGTAGACAATTATTTTAAATACTATATACAAACCTTTTTAAAGATTTGTGCAAAATAATAGGTAAGAAAGGAGTAGGTTTTATAATATATAGTATCTACGCTTGTATTAGATAGTCTTCCGCTAAGAATATACTATTAGTCTTCTTTACACTTTAATTGCTTAGTGCTAACTATATAGAGTAGATTTTAAACCGCAGGACGTATTTAGTTCTATATACTGTAAGCACTGTTATTAAGTATTCTCTAGCTATAGTTCTAAGCACAGGTTTTTACCTATAGACTACTATAGGTAATTAGAGACGTTATTTTGTTACACGTACCTTAAACTTAAGTTAGGTATACTTTTAGTAGCTTAACTATATTAGAAAACTCTCTAAAATACTTAAATTAACTAGGGAGTAATACAAAGCTCTTAAACATGCTTCTACTACTTTTACTATAAGCCTAAGTATAGTTTACCTTATAGATATACCTTTTGCGATATTTGTACCTATATTTTTAGAAACAAGAGAAATAAAATAGAATACTTATATTACATCTCTAAATACATACTCTATTAGAAGTATAGGGGCCTTTAGGTTAATATAAAGCCGCTAATAGTAGGAAGTTGCTTACTTGTTCTTAATAAGGGCAGAATTCGTAGAGTATTTACACTTTAAGCTTTATATACTCTTAACAAGTCTAGAAACCTACTATACTTTATATACGATAACTTTAATCTAGCGCTTAGGACAAGTATAGGTAAGTCTTTTTGAAATTATCGCCTAGTCTACCTAGCAACATAACCTAGGGGTAGGTAGCTTAATTATACTTATGTTCCTATTGCAACGCAGCTTAGACAAGTATATTACTAAATTTAATAAGCTTATATTAGTAGTATTTCCCTACTATACTTATTTTAGAAGCCCTTTCTTTGCAAGACTATATAGGCTAGTATTGTCTTTGTTAACTAATAGTCTTTATAGAGCTAGTACGATAGAGGCATCTATAAAGGAAGTATATACGCCTAATACACTTATATTTAGTAGTATAGGTTCTAGTTCTAATCTCTATATATCTAGAATTAAGGTCGCCGTTACTACAATAGATGTCTTAAGCTCTTGTTTATATATCCTCTTAAGCTATAACGGATCTAGGTCTAGACAAGGTAAACATTACTGTAACATACACCTTTTAAGTCTTACTACTTACGATTAAATAGGATATAAACACTACTAACCTTTAAATATAGAAGATAAGATACTAATATACAATGCGTAAGTTTAACTAAAGAACGAGTCACTATAATTACTAATATTGCTAGGGCTTACGTAATATCTACAGCGCTATCTTACTTTCCTACAAAGTTTATCTATAGCTACGGATTCTTATAAGATAGTAGAGCTAGGAAATACAATAACCTAATAGTTCCTGCTAAGTAGGAATTGAGGGCTATCTAGAATACTTCTCTAGATCTTGCTATATTAATAGGCACTAGCTATACTCGAGACTCTAATTTACCTTATATTATCCCCTAAAGACTACGCTTTAGAGACTGCTTTTTTGTCTGCTTGTATTGATTATTTAATGTAATACTAAATTTATAGAGAAATTAGAATAACTACCTAAATAGAATAGACACAAATAAGCGGTATAAATACTTTCGCATTAATATTACTCTAGAAGACGAGCCTCTACTTAATAATACCTAGAAAATACCTAAACTTAAAAGCCTTTCTATAAAGTTTCTTATAAACTACAACTTCTCTAGTATTACTTAAGCGCTCTTTACTACATCGTTTTTTTTTAAACTTTATTAGTAACCTATAGCTAGGAAAAAGTTATATTTATATTATAGGTTAATTTACTATCGAAGCCTAAATCTATATGCACTTGTAAAGAGAATTCTAGAGGAGTACCTAAATACTTCTTTTACCTCTAAGGATAATATAAGCCTAGGCTACTTAGAGAATTATAGTCTTTGTGCTATATACAGTTAGTACTACAAGGTAGTTACGTTTAGAGTATATAGCCTAGATTAGAGTATATTAATATTTATAAAATTTAATAGATAAAGCTAGTAGAGAATTAGTAGATTTCTATAATCTATATCGTAGTTAGCTAGAAGATAATTGCTTAGTGTAGAATTTAGGAGGCTAGATTATAAGGTTACAAGCTATACCTATTTAGGTCGATGTAAATACATGTCTAATAAAAAGCGCAAAGGAGAAGCAATATAGGATACTAGATCTACTAAATAGCGCTGTTTTAATACTATTAATTATAGGAAATAAGGGTGTATACTTAATTAGGCCTAGTAAGGAAATTATATAGTTAAATAGGTAATACTAAATATTTTAATATAAAAGGAGTTAAGGACGTATATATTATTACTTGTAGTATTATAAGGCTTACAATTGTTTTAGTTATTGCTATTTCCTTAGTAGGGTATTATAGCTAATAAGTACAAAAGAAATAAAAGTGTAACGCAAGTAGGAAATACAACTAGGATAAGAACTATTTACAATAAAGATAGGAAATGCGATAGTAGTAAGAGGTACGAATAGGAACGTTATAAGTAGGAGCGTCTAAAGCGCTATAAATAACATAGTAACGCTATAGTAACGCTAGAACCTATACGCTACCTACGTAATATTGCATAGGGCCCTAATATAGTTTAAAGTAGCCTTACATAACTATTAGACAATGCGTAATAGTAAGGTACCTAGGTAGCTATCCTACTACCCTAATTAGTCTAACTATCCTAGTAGGTATTGTCTTAGTAAGGGGTGTTAGCGTTCTTCCTAGACTAGTATAGTTGCGTTATTAGTATATGTTATTAGTAGATAAGCAACTGTAGTACTTAGGTAGTCTATAATAGTAATTATCTCTTCTTAATTTTTATTGTATATTTAATGTTGTAATCTTACTCGATCTAGTTTAGTAACTACTATAATATTATCGTGCTATAGCTTAGCGTTAGCTATCGTTCTACATTACGAAATGTAGTTAGCTACGCGAATTAGCAAGAATAGAAAATTAAATTACGCAAGTATTATTTAGGCTCTATTAAATATATACTAGTGTTTAAACTAGTTGCTTATTCTATTAGTAGTAGTCTAGTCTCCTCCTATAACTTTATCCTCCTCTAACGTTCTATACATCCTAGAGTAGATGTCCCTAACTTCCTTTGACTATAGGATAAGCTAGTCGATATACTTCTAAGTAATAGATATACTAGTTTATATAGAGTCTATTCGTTTAAAAACAATCTTAGTTATTTCTTTAATATCTACTTAGAGCTTGTCTAACTACTTCTATAGATTAGATAAATCCTAGGTAATATATAGTTACTAAGATTCTTAAAAGGTATCTTAGGTAGAGAGAGGAGAAGTATAGCCTAGACGAGCCGTAGATTGCTTAGATACATCGCTCTATTTAAAAGGCTAATCGTTCTCTAGGATTTATAGTAAGGTAGAGTAGAAGGAAGTTTAAGGTGCACTCTTAGTAATAATTAAGTCTAATAAATAGAAGGTAGGTAGTAAACGTAACTAGGTATTATAGTAATTCGAGTCTATAATAAGTTCCGTTCTACAACAATTAAAACATTCTAAGGTCTTATAACCTAAGTATATAACATTAAATTTGTAATAATATTAAGGAGGAGCAGGTTTTTTAGGAATAGATACAGAGCTATACTAAAGTCTAAAGTTAGCTCTATTCTACAAATTAAGGGCTACTTATAGTCTAAACTAGCCTAAATAACGTATAAAAGTATTAGCTCGACGGAAATACTATAGCCCTATTCCCTTAGTAAGTATATTATTTTTTGTACTTTAGAATTACTAAGCATTAATAGATAATAGTATACGCTAGTAATAACGAGATCGAATACATTTTATTTAATCGCTGTAAAGTAAGTTAATCTAATATATTGTTAATGTTTGCGACTGCGACTCTAAATACCTTAGAAAAATAATGTTTCTTCCTTAAATATCTAATTAGCACTCCTTATTAGAGCTAAACTATTAATTGGTTCCTAGGTCGAGTAGTAGTTTAATAGGTGTAACTATTAGCTTACCTTAATATAAATAGGTGTTACTTACTAGGTATATATAAATAAACGAGTGCTAAAGATTAGACAAAAACTAGATTTATTCTTTCTAACTTACTTAGTAATTATAAGCTAACATTATGTATATAATACACTAGTACAAAGCTAGTCCTACTTAGTAGTAAAGAACCCTTCTACGATTAATTATACGCTAACAACTTCTCTTAGCAGCCTTTTTCTCTTTAATACCTAGGCTATTGTAGCGAATTAGTATAGTAAATGTTCTAACAATACTATAATATAAGCTATAGCTAGTAGAAAATATATACTATACTAGGCTATACTTATAAATAGAAGGAGGAGATTAAGTAAGAATTGTAGTAGGAGCAAGAATTAAGCGAATTAATTAATTAAAGGTCCTTAGAATTATATAGCTATTACACCTAGCTTTAAAAGAATTATATAGTTATAGAAGCCTCCTATAATTAATCTTTAAAGACTACCTAAGTGTACGTAGAAGAAGTAGCGAGCTAAGCTAAAGGTCTTATAAAGGACTTTTAAGCTAAACTAGTAGATAGTAGCGTAGCTAAAGAGAATAGTAGCTAAAGTATAAGAGTAATAATCCTAGAATTAGCTAGAAATGCGGTTCTTGTAAGAGGTAATCTTAAGGTTTCTCTTAGGTAGGGGAATAGTATAGATTCTAATATAAAGCTTAAGGAATATAACATAGAGTATTCTTAGTAGCTAGAGACTTTAAGGAGAAACAATAAGGATTTGCTTAAACAAGTCTAACGTAAAGATAGTAAAATTATAAATCTTAAAAAAGTACTTAAGCTAGCTATACAAGATAGCTAATAAAAGATAACTTAGGTAGCAAAAAAGGAGAAAAGATAGACACTTTAGCTTTAGATAGTAGTATTTTATTCGTTTTAATATGTATACTATAAGACTTTTTACGCTTATAATATAATATCCCTTAGCACGTAGCGAGAAGTACTTCGTAGTAAGAAAAATTATAGGTACTTACACTTTAAAGTAGTAAAAATCTACCTATATTAAGATATCTATACTATGCTATTTGTCGTATATACTAGAGGTCTTCCTCTACCTATCTAGTACTATCTCTAGCAAAATTACTAATCTTGTTATTACCTTCGTAGCCTTAGAAGTAGGGGCCTTACTTTTTAGTATAGCGCGGCTCTCCTACTATAACTTTAACCCTAGGTCTTTATTACTCCTAAAGTTATAATAATACTATATTAGTAAGCTATACCTTGACTAGTATACTAATAGGTTATAATTAGCTCTATAGCGGATTAAATTAGATAATTTATATAACGTTGCTACGCTAATTAGTACCTACGTATCTAAGCAAGATAACCCTAGTTATCTTAACGCGCCTTCTACATAATTACAGTATAATATAAGCTAATAAGCTAAGAGTGTAGCTAGTAAGCTTGTAGTAGTATATACGCTTAGTTGTAGTAGTTATATTCTTTCTACAATCTCTCTAACTTATAACTTGTAGGCTTAAATACGCTAAAAGTATAATAAAGACCTTAGTTTAATTTACTAATTTATTATAGTATTACTCTCCTACTAGTATATCTTTGCCTCTAAGGCTCTATATTGCACTTTGCCTACTTGTACTTATATAGCTTTAGCTTTTAACTCTAGTATATTTACTCCTTCTCTTTTTATAGTACTTTTCTACTTCTAACTACGCTATATCTTACCTGTAGTAGATTCTTCTACTTATAGTAGAGTAGTACTCTTAGCCTCTTTAGTAGCCTTTTTAGCAGCTCTCTTAGCCTTTGTCTTAGCCTTCTTAGCTTCTTTTGCTGTATACTCTACTCGTACCTTCTTAAGGTTGTCTTACGTTATTACCTTTACTATCCTAAGTATTATTAACTTAGTTACTTGCTAGGTTTTACCTTTGTTGTTTATCTTAGTTAGGAATTTATTTTAATCCTAAAGGAGGGCATTCTTAGCAAGAAAGGTAAGAGTAGTATTAGAGACCTTCTATTAGAGCCTTTCTTTGCGCTTTACGTTATTGTTAGGGATAAGTTTAATTATATTAAGGATTAATACTAAAGACTCTAATAATACTAGTATTGTAGGTATTAGTATTAATTTATATTGTAGAGACTCTATGCTCTTATTAGCCCTTAGAATAGTTAGTTTAGTAGGTAGTTTTAGCGTATCTACAAGAACTCTATTAGGGTTAAATAAGAATAAACTACTTCCTCTTTATACTACGAGGATATTCCTCTTTGTTAGTACTATATCCCTTGTAAGTTTGTATAGATAAGTAAAATACTACTTACTAATTATACCTACCCCCTCTTAGTCTATTTATTTAACTTAGTCGCGGTAGGCTACTTTTAGTAGGCTAAATACTGCGATATTATAGGGCTAGAGCTTATAAGATGTGTAAGAGAGTATATAGTATAAGATAATATTGTTTTTAAAATAGAACTCTAGGATTTTACACGTCTCGTGCGTACTAAAGCTATCTTATATTAAGAGTCGCAGTCTATTCTTAGCCTAATATTTAGTTTAGGGGTCGAACACCTACTTTAGCTACTACAAGCTAATATAAGAGTTAGTAAATCTAGAGTTAGAGTACGCATATACCTAACTAGGGGTAGGATACGTAGTCTAGTTAGCTTAGTAGGTTGAGGTAGGCTAGATTATTATAGGGTTTAGACACCTACTATTAGCTAAGATATATTCAATAGTAGTTACTATCGTCTGCTTAACGTAAGCGCCTCTATAACGTTGTATATCGGCCTTACTAATAAGGACCCTAATAGAATTTAGCATACTTAGTATTACTCTAGTCTTGTCTATATTATAGACGTTTTCTAGAAAGATACCTAGCTTATGTAGCTCTACCCTAATTACTTTAAACTAGTAGACGACCTTATTATAGATATTATATTAGTTCTAGTCCTATAGCTTGTTCTTCCTTATAACGAGCTCTATTTAACGTTTCTTAAACTGCTTAGCCTAGCTATAGTAAGGAGGCTTAAATAGCCTGTCTACTTTAGGTCGATAATAGGTAATACTAAACGCTATCGTAGGTATATACTTTACTCGCATAGGTTGTCTAAGAATACTACACTATATTAGGAAATTAGAGACAGCCTTCTCTTTGTATAAGTAGAGGTATTACTAGTCTATAGCTTTTACTTCTCTTAAGGGTTAACTACTCGTACGAGTATAAAGAGTAGTAAGAGGGACGTTAAAATAAGCTACTTAGGTAGGGAACGTATTAGGTATACTATTAGGAAGGCGTTTAACTAATGCTCTACTAGCTATATCTATATTAGCTTACGTCGTTAAATGTACTATAATATTGTAAGTAGAAGGCAGCTAGTAGTGCTATAAGGCTATTCTAGGCAGCAAACAATAAACTAGACACCTATCTATTTCTAGCTTAACAAACTGTACAAACTAGACAAACTAGATAAACACCCTTAGTACTACGCTACTAATAACTAATAGCGCTAAAGTTTAATACTATAGATTCTTTACACTAATTTAGCTAAGGTGTGCTAAAAATATAATTTAGTAGAAAGAGACCCTGTTTATACTCGGCGAAACTCCTAGAATCTACAACTATTAGTATAAGATACCTAAGACTCTTTGAAGTTAATTCTTTTATAACTAAATAACCTTACTATAGTCTTGAAATCTAGAGTCTTATTAATACTTGTTGTTAAATAGGGGTATAGCGTCTAAAGCAGATTTTAAGACGATAACAAGATTAATAATAGTACTACTAATACTACGATATTTTCTTCTATACGTAGATATTAAGTAAAGAGATAGCTAAAGAACAATTATTATTATTTATAGCTTAATAGACCTTCGTAGAGAGATATAAGATAGCTTAGTAGTAGAAATGTTCTTATTATAAGGTACTTCTCGCTACGTGCTAATAGATATTACTAGATTAATATAGCTATACTTCCTTCTATATTTTAACTACTACAAAAGTATATAATAAGACTCTGTAATATCGACTAACTAGCGAGACAGGTCCCCTAGCTCTTTAAGGCTATTTATCTAGGCTTCCGTATTATAGTTAGGTAGAAGTACTAGTTCTTTTGTATTTAAAACGAAGATAACTAAGGAATTTTCTAGCTTTACGAATTTCAAGAAATTATTCTAAATAAGCTTAGCGCTGCAGCTATAGTTTAAGCGAAGTAATTACTATCTAAAGCTCTTTATAGGTTGTACTACTAGCAGCATCTATAAAGTTAAAAAAGTTATCTTTATCTAGATTATTTACTAGTCCCTTATAGTTAGGGTGTTTATAAAGCATTATCTTTAAGTACGTTTAGAAAGGAACTATACTATAATTTGCCTCTAGTCTTTAAAACACAGCTTAATTAAACTCTAACTTTATTACCCTCTATAAAAAGATAGAGTTCCGCACTTACTAACTTTGATATAACTACTATAATCTAATATAGTAATATCTAATAAATATACTTAAGGTATCGAAAACCCTATATTACTAAGTGCGTAAAGGCCTTAAAGTACCTATACTAGTATATGCTTAGAATTATACTAGTATATAGTAAAGAACGCACCTCTTTACTAATAGTTTTAATCGCAGCTATGTTTAAAGATAGAGAATAGGAAACAATAATATTAGATAAAGGGAGCTTTAGCCGCTCGAATACTATGTAGAGAGAACCTTTATACCTAAACACCTTTATAATGTTTAGAAGATTTGTATATACTTCTTCTATACTAACTATAGTCCTATTAATACTGCGTCGTATCTTTATAATTCGCTAGGGAATATTATTATCCTTTAAGTCTCTCTCTTGCGCAATACAAAACAGCCTGTCGCCTTCTAGATCTAAGATGTGTATATATTAGTAGAATAGCACTAGGTCTTTGTTAATTAGAGTAAGGACCTTATATATATTTTGTAAAGATGTTACAAGTTTTAGTAATATAAGATTAATTAGCTAATTAATGCTGTTAAATTTGCGCTTTAGGACTTTAACTAGCTTAGGATAGTAATTACTACGAACTATGTTATCCTAACCCTATCTAGTTTTTAGAAAGAGCGTAAGCTTTCGGCGATCTATATTTTTTAGGGTATAACTAAAGCTAGGTAAACTACTTATTTATACTACAGCTCTTACCTCGCTTTCTTACCTAATATAGTCTATATATATGCGTTTCTAAGACTATTACTTTATCGTTCCTCTTTCTAATATAGACTCTACTAAAAAAGTTTTGCCTTATTAAAGAGCTCTTAAAGCGAACGAGATTAATTATATTATAAGATATTATAGTAGCTATACTACTACTATAGATATAGAACTAGGGTATATACTAAAGTCTAAGCGACCTAAAAATCTTAGCTAATATATTGAATTTATTAATTGCAAAAATAGGCAACTATAATTAGAAGCTATATTTTATCGCGAATGTTTTTAGTACGCAGAGAAGTTTAAAGATAATATATCTAGATTGTTATAGGATTTGCTTTATCTATGTATAATTAGACTACTAGACGATACTACTTTTAATAATATTAGAGTTATCTCTAAATTAATTTTAGACGTAGTAGATGTATTTAGCAATAAATAGAGTAAAGCTCTTAACGTATTTATTCTACTTTACAAGAGATCTAATAAAAAAATACCCCTTAGTATATCTATCTAGGGCTTAATTTAATCCTGTAATTCTACGACACTTAATAGAAAGCGACCTTCTCCTTCTTATAGGATAGCTTAGTTCCTAAGGTTAGAAATTAGCTTTTAGATATTGTATATTAGCCTTCTTTATATTCTATGTAATAGCTTTATACGCTTCGTGTCTTATATTTTAGTTAGTAGATACTATAGTTAATTTAGTTGTATAAATTTAGTCCTATAGATACATAGTATACTATATATACTAATCTTTCTTTTGCGTATTCTAAGTACATCGTTAATAATTTGTAGTATATCTAGCTCTCCTCTAATCTTTGTAATTCTAGTGCCTTTTTAATATTGTAGAACTAGGCTTCTCTCCTAGTTATACACCTTATATCCGCTATATATATATACGTCTATAATCTAACTAGAGTTAGCTAATAAGATATACTAGTAAAGCTTAACACTTGCACTTTCTCTATAAGGAGTAGGTTGTAGACCTAGGTAATCTAGAGTACTACTAGGTCCTATTCTTCTTAATACCTTACTAAACTCTCCTAAATAGCTCTAAATACGTAGATGTAACTCTTGTATAAGCTTGTCTTCTTCTAGAAGTATATCTATTACTTCTCTAATAATATCCTACTACTCTTTATTCTGCACGTACTATATAAGAAGTAAGTCTCTTGTCTTAGTAACTAAGTACTTATAGTCTTGCACTACTTCTTAGATATATAGAAGATAATTAGTAATCCTAATCCTACTTACTAGTAATACTATAGTACTAAACTCTTGTAAGTTAAATCTACGTCTATAGGGGCCCTCTATAAACGCGTTTATAGATCTATTCTCTCTAAACGCTACTTTACGTAGGCGTTTTGTAAAGCTAGCTATAGGTTGTATCTAAACCTCTATATCGTGTCTCTCTCTAATATTCCCTACTAATATATTGTAGGCTGCTAGACCTGCTACTATAAAAGGATGACGCTAAAATATTAATAGAAATCTAGGCCTAGGCATAGTAAGGTATATGTACTAACTAGGCTTAATTCTCTAGGGTTAAGGAATAGTTATATCTAACTTTAAGGAGTTCTAGACATTGTGTATTGTAACGCTTGTTCTTGGCCTACTAAAGGAAAAATTACAATAGAGGACTAGAATATTTCTATGTGTAAGAGTAATAGCCTATACGTAGAACTCTAGTATTACCTAGACCCTAGCTGTTCTATTAGTAGTATATATATATAGCTAGAGCGATATACATATTAAAGTAGAGCTACTAAAGTAAATTATATAAAAGATCTCGTATAAATGTGATCGAAAGGTAGATATTAAAGTAATATATATTAGCCTAAGGCACGAAAACGCTTATATTTTGTTAGGTATAGCATGTAGTAGAGTATATCCGAACTTACTAATATACTAGTAATAGATACTATATTAACACTCTATTTTTAATTAGTTAATTCTAGCCCTACGTAAAGTAAACCCTCTAGTAAAGCTGTTAAACTAATTATATAATAAATCTTACGATAACTTTGTAGAGATATTTAAAGATAATTAGTAGCTAGGCTTGTACTAGGGAGTAGTAAAACTATATTAGTTGCTAGTAAAGAAGCGCAATAGATACTAAAGTCTTGTTTAGAGTGTACGCCTATACTACTATAAATAGCGTTAGAAGTAATGTAAATAATCGCGAAAAGTACATCTAATATTAATAGTTAGCGTTTAACTAGTTTAAGTGTAGTAATAGACGAATAAACTATGTATTCTAGGAATAGATAATTGATAAGAGGAGTAAGCTATAAGAGTATAGAGGATATAATCGAGTAAAGGAGAAAAACACAAGCTAGTCTAATTGTCCTAACAGCATACTAGCTTGTTATAATAGGTAGGAATTCTATTGTCTTTGCTGTAGCCTAGAATTATAGATCTGCTTATATAGGCTAGTACTACAAGATTAAATTAGTACTAGTGTATAGCAATACTATATAAGGAGACGTCTACCTTACTTCTATTTTTTAAACAACATAGCCTTAAAAAGATTAGAACAAGAATTGTTCTATAAAAGGAGGCTGAATTATTTTTACTAAGGCGATAAAATAAGTTACTATTACAATATTAAAGTATAGGTATATATTTATAAAGCGAATAGACAATATTATATATATAATTTAAACTCTAAAGAGGTATACTAGCTACTATTAATAGACACACTAGTAGGTTCTAAGCGTTATTATAATAAACTAAACTTATAAAAAAGGTATCTATATATCTAGTACTAATAGTAAAGGCGCTAGAAGACTTTCTACCTAAAAAGAAATAGACTGCAAAGTTAATAGCAGCTTATATCTAATTACTACCTCTATATTTACTAAAACCCTTAGTCTTTAATCTTGCGTCTATAAAAAAGCCTTCTAGCCTAGCTCTAGAAAGGAAGGAAGAATAGAATATAGCGTTATCTAACGTTAAAATATAAGGGTATAAATTGTAGTAGGTTAACTAAATAGTATAGTATATATAAATATAATGTATAGAATAAACTACTATATATTAATAAGAATATTTCCTTAATTATACACATACTATAAATTAAAATAGTAGGCAGGAGTATAACTAAATTTATAAGAATAGATAGCTATAATACTAGGTAAAAAAAAAGGGCTAATAATAAGGGAGGAGATAAAGAAGAAAAGCTTTAGAAACTTTTAGATAAACGTAAGACTCTACTTAAGTTAAGTTCTTAGTTATAGAACAAAGAAGAGTATTTCTAAGTTATAGATAAAATAAAGGGGCTAGGCTATAAGCTGCAAGTAGAGGTGCCTCGCGACTTAAGAGATATAGATCTTAGCTCTAACCTAGTAACTTTCCCTATAATTAACTTAGATAATACAAATAATACAAGTAATAGGAACGATGCGAACAATAGAAACGATGCAAAAAATAGGAATAGTACAAACAATATAAATAATTTAAATAATCTAAAGAATATAAATAATACAAGCAATTTAAACAATGCAAGTAATTTAAACAATTTAAACAGTTTAAATAATATAAACAATACAAACAATATAAATAATGCGAATAATACGAATAATATTCTAGATATTAAGCAAGAAGATAATGTAGAGACTAAGCTTACAGAAGTTGTTACAGATGCACAAGGTGTATAATAGGGTATTAACCTTAACGGCTAATATATTAATAACCTAATTTACTATCTAGAATAGCGGGCTATTAGCTATGTATAGTTAGGTAGGGCTTATCGATATGTAGTTTCTTTAGGATCTAAAGGGATTTTTAGCGGCCTTATTAGATTAACACTCCTAAGAAACCTAACTAATATAGAGGGAAACCTTATTATATACTATCCTAATCGCATTATAGAGAACATTATTGCGCTTTCTAAGTATAACTCTATACTTTAATAAGTTACTAGTAATATCCTTTCTAAAGTTAAAATTCTTATAGTATATTAGGATAGAAAATAAAGTGTTAGACACGATATAGATATTAAAGTACTGTCTCCTTATTACTATAAATAGTAGCTAAATATTTATTGCTATATCTACCTTCGCGAAAGCAAATATAGAGATTTTAACTTACTAAATAAAGTTAGCTTTAGTTATAAAACTTAGTCGACTATATTATAGATTTAGGAGGGAAGAGACAACTATACAAGAATAATATAATTGTATAATACTATAGTTAAATTAGAGAATAGATTTAAAGAAGCTTACATAAGTAACCTAGAATATAGACTACCTCTACTTAAGAAAATAATAGATAATAGCAACAACAATAATAAGGTAGTCTACGTAAAATCTAGGCGTACAAGAGCCTAAACTATTAGGTTCAAATTAGAGCCGATATATACTCGAGAGCTAATATATATTAAAGAGCTAACGCGTTTACAATCTTTAATACCTTTATTAACAGCGTAGAGAGTGCAAACTCGTTTATAGTTACTTATACCTATAAAACTATAACTTAATTCTACTATAATATAGAAGCGCTTCTATTAGAGTGTTCTTAAGGTATATAGTCTACTACTAACTACAAAATTTGTAGAATTACTCTTAGAAGTGCAAATAATATACTCTACCTAGTATTAGTTTTAGAAAGAGGTAAACGATCTATAGAGTAAGAAAAGGTAAACTATTAATTTTTACATTTATTAGGTAGGCTTTTAATTATAGTGCTACGATCTAGATTTAAATAGCTTAGGTAGGGGCTAAATTAATTGCTAAGTTATAATATACGCAAGACTATACATCGTTTTAATATCTTTTATTCTTGTTACTAATACCTTTTAGCGCCTCTTATGTTATTCTCGGCTAGGTATTTTCTAAATTAACCTAATTGTCTTACTAGGAAAGCTATCTTAGTACGCATATATATTGTATAGAGGGCAAAGTATATATTATACTAGTAAATAGGTATATAAAGGCTAATTTACTATTAACTTAAGCTTTTCTTTAAATTACAATAACCTTTTTCTGTCTAGCTATATATTGTATGCTATTATACAAGATATATTTACTTACTAGACTCTACCTCTTATATTTACCTACACGAATAGAACTATAGAGATAGTTCTATAGGTTAGCAGTATGTTAATGTACATAGAATAGGTTAAATATTGATCGTTTTTAATACAAAAGTAGTTATTATTTCCTTTTAGGAGATAATATTACTACCTTTCCTAAAGGGTTCTAGATGTTAGCAGGGGATACAACTATGCGCTATAGTTCTATCCTAGTTCTAGATCTCCTTCTATTATATTAGGACTTAAGTAACAAAATACTATAAGCGTTAGCGTAAAAAGCCCTTGGATTTAATTATTTAAATTATAAAGCTTAAGCTAAAGGAGCTTTAATACGCTATTTACTTCTAGAGAAGTCCTTTATTAATAAAAACTATGTAGATAGCCTTTACTTAGAGTTAATATTTCTATTATACTAGGATAGGATTAACTTTAACTCTTATAATTACAAGTCGTATATTGCTTACCTTAATCTTGTTATAGTAGGTAAATGCCCTAAACGCTTTAAGACTTAAATTCTAGCCTTATACTATAAGACTATATAGAATACTAGGGCATTCTAAAATGCTAGTAAGAGGTTCCTCTTAAGTAATAGCGATTATACTAGTAAGCCTTAGTAATTTAATACTATATATTTTCCTAACTATAAGCAAGGTTTTAGCTACTATAGAGATTTCTAGAATAGATAGTATATTAATATATTATAGTAGGTAGTTAACAACTGTAGGAGTTTATTAGGCTTAGTTAAGGATTGCCCTATATTTTTAATTTAATCTCTAGCTAAAGCTAGTTAATATATAATAAATATACCTCTTACTATTATAAGCAAGAACTATACTAAGTCCTATATAGGGCTATGTAGCAACGTAATAATATTAGTCTAAGATCTTAGTTCTTACATAAAGAGTAGAATTATATATTAAAATAGTAATTTTTAGGTAAAACTTAGTTAATTGTAGCTAACTACCTTTAAGCTTATTCTCTAATTTAAATATTCTAATAGTTACCTATTATCTCTAAAATTTATAACTCCTTATTATTATCTAATTATATCTTTAAGTCTTTGTAATCTTTCTCTAAAATATATATCTACTTTCTATTATTTGTTTATAACTTAATTACTCTAAACTTTTATTCCTCTACTACTTCTTTTTTAAATAAAATACTTCTATCTAGAAGTATTCTAATATTGCTAACCTTAAAAATTAGTTCTAGATCCTTCTCTTTCTTCTTCTTCTTCTCCTCCTCTTCCTTCTCCTTTTTCTCCTTCTCCTTTTCCTTCTCCTTCTCCTTCCCCTTCTCCTTCTCCTTCTCCTTCTCCTTCTCTTTCTCTTTCTCCTTCTCCTTCTCCTTATCCTTCTCTTTCTTATCTATTACTAAGATCTCCTTATTCTCTCTATTATATTTATTCTATAAGGATAAAGGGCTACTCTTGTCTACAAGACTCTTCCTACCTAGGAATAGACCTATTTTAGCTTATTCTAGAATGCTTCCTAGTTGCTTTAATGCCTTAACGCCTAATTTCTTTGTATCTTCTACTATTAACTCTACCTTACCCTTAACCTCGTTATAATTAAGATATAGTTTAGATTAGTGTTTTTTACATAGGAAGTGCTTACAGGACTTAGATTTAAAAAGCCTAGATCTAAGCTAGAATATATAGTCCTTCTACGCAAAGTATCTATCCTACTTAATTATTCTTCTAATATATAGAAACCTTAGTTGTGTATAGACTTTATCCTTATAGTATTCTTTAATTTTGTAGTTTAGCTCTTTAGAAAGCTATAGGTCTTTAATACGAGTCTTTTTGTTAAGATAAATAAAAAGAGTATATCTAAAATCCTCTAATAAGCTAAGTATAGTATTTTCCTTATCTAAATAATTTCTTAATAGTTTAAGTAGTTTAGAAAGCACGTTCTATACAATATCTTCTATTATTAGGCTGTGCAACTATAGAAATTTAATATAGAAAAAGAATATAGACTATTATATTAGTTTTATAGATAATTTTCTATATATTTATAGATATAGTAGCTACTTTCTAAAAGTAAGGCCTTTACTTTATAACCCCTATCTAGTTTTATATAGAGAGGGTAGACAATATAAACTTTTAAAAATCCTATAGATTTACTACGCTAGGTAATATAAATTCGATTGCTACCTATAGAATATAAAATACTTAGTTCTTCTCCTATTAGTCTAGTATTTATACGCACAGTAACTATTTAAGAATACTACAAGTATTAAAAGCTACTTCTACCCTTCTATAAATTAGTTAAGCAGCTCGTACACGTTTTATTTGTTTCTAACGAGCCTATTACTCTGTTTACCTTTAGCTAATTATAAGAATAGAATAAATGTTTCCTATATACTTTTACCTAACCTAACTACCTAGTTACTATTACCTATATAGGAGAATAGAACTAATACTACTTAGAGTGTATTAACACTAACGGCGTCTTATATTACATCCTTAGATAAGAGGAATTAGTAGGATAATTAATGTAATGTACTGTTATAGCCTATTCTTCTTATAGTAGTAGTCTTTAGCTTCTAGGGAGCCTATTGTATAGAAACCTACTGTAGATAGAGTAATTAAGGTTATTAAATATTAGACTTATTTTAATTTAATATTGCGTTAAGTAACATGTACTAAGCTAGCGAAGTCTTAGCTTAAGTTTCTTAATATAGAAAAGTCGCTTAGGTAGGTATACAAGCTAGCTATATGTTTACTACTTCTAAGATTTATATAGCTAAGTATATAAGCTACTTAGCGTAACAACCTTACGCCTACTTAGAGTTTTCTATACTCTCTTGTTATTTACACACTATCTAGCATATATCCTTTTTAGTTTATTAAACTACTAGTAGGTATAAGAATTAAAACTTAAAGAAAGCAATAGTTAAAACTTCTAAAGGTTATCTATAAGTACTACCTAGGGCCTTTAAGCTTAAAGGCGAAAGATACATAGTAAAGCTAGACTTATAGGCTTAAAGTGTTTTATGCTAGCTAAATCTAGAGTTAGCTTAGGTTATAAGTATTAACTAAGGTAAGGACGTTATAATTATATTCTACTAAATAATCCTTATACACAACGTACTGCCTTAATTTTTACTTGTATAACAGCACAGTCTAGCCTAGTTTCTTGTATAAGTCTATATTTAGACAAGCAAAGCTATCTACTATATATTGTAACGTTTTGCTCTACTTAATACGCAATATATCTTAGACTTACCCTTATTAAGGCTTTAAGAATAGACTATATCTCTTTAAATATTATAGATAGTATCCTAGCTATTTCTAGTTATAGAATATTCTAATCCCTACTATTTAAGTAGTTTAGCGTTAATACTAGACAACTATTCTTACTCTACTTAGTTATATACGCTCTCTACTAAATAGGGCAATATTACTACTCTTGGTTTTACAAATTAATCTTGTACGCTATCTACACAAGTTTAGCTCCTTCTATACTAGTAATATTTTATTAGGTCTCTTTTTACTTTATATATTAAGGTAGACGACTATAATTACTTTTACTATTATATCTTAGGTAAGTATACTATAAGAATTATATTATTGCGCTTACTATTTTAGATTAGGCTATAGTACAACAAATAACAAAATTAAGTTAAGAGCTTAAAGCTATAACGTTCGACTCTAATACTGTATCTAGGCTAGTTTATAACAACTAGGACAACTTAGCTAAGGTGCCTAATAGCAATAGAATATTTAGCTTCTAAAACTAGTATTTCTACAGCCTACTTATATACAAGCTAAACTTTAATAGTAGATACTTTTACTACAATAGACGTTAGTTCTATTAGTCTACTAGCTTAAGAACTACTTTGTATAGCTAAGGCTATAATCGATTTATAGTAATATAATACTTTAGTTATAGTGTACAGCCTATTAAAAATCTACTAGACGAGGTTAAGGGCTTTAACTGCACTATAGAGTCTAGAACGATAGTTTATTAGATAGCTAAGGGTGCTCATTAGTACTATTAATCTATCTAACCTTCTCGGCCTATAAATATAGTCTTATTAAACTAGTAGTAGAAGGCTAAAGTTATTATTAATATTAACTAATACCTATAGCTAGTAACTAACTAATAGTATGTAACTTAAGGTATACTATACAGACGAGGATACCTCCTTTATAGGCTACTAGGTACTAGTAAAACTTCTCTAAGCTTTACATTAGTAGGTATATTTAGCCTTAGTATTTACTATGTTTCTCTAGGCGAGGCCGGACTTATAGAAACTAACCTCGCTACCCTTTTTAATACTCTCCTTAAGAGATGTATTGTTCTCCTAAAAGATATTAATACTACTAATCTCTAGTAGAACAAAAGTGTTACTATTTTAGGCTTAGGCTCTAACAATAACAATAACAAGCCCCTAGAACGTGCAAAAGGTATAAAGTCTAATACTAGAATATTTACTAAGACAAGGGCTTCTATAGTAAGAGTAAAACACTAAGGAAAGAGTAAAAGCCTAATTAGTCTCGCTAATTTACTAAATATAATTAATAGCGCAGCTTCTTAAGAGGTTAGTATTTTTACTAAGTTTTAGTTCTAAATCTTATCGCTCTAATACGACGTAGGGACGAGTCCTTATTATAATAATAAACTGTCTAGAGTTATTAGATCTAGCCCTAATTTAGCTAGGGCGTATAGACCTTGAAATTAAGTTTACGCTCACTACATACAACTAGATCCGCAATATTTATAAGCGTATGTATAGTATAGAATATAATAATAAAGAGAAAAAGATAGTTAAAGGTAGCAAAACATCTATTGTTTCTAGGCCTAACTTCTACAGTTAACTTATTAGACACAACAATATTAGCTTCGACATTTATCTATATATACTAGAGGCGTTTGTAGTAGAGCCTAAGAAGTTAGGGGATATAGCTAAGGAATTTGCAAAGAAGATTCCTCTAGACTCTTTTTTACCTATAGAGATATAGGGCTAGCTAATTAAGAATAGAAATAATCTCGAAAGGGTATTATAACATGCGGAGAAGTAGATACAGGGGATGTCTAATACTAAGATTAAGAGAAATAAGTATAACCTAAGGAGAGACAATCTTTAGCCTAAAGATTGCTCTAAAACTAAGATAAGATAATTAGAAATACTACTTTAACTAACACAATTAAGAGGCTACTATGTTATCTTAGTTAAATCTATATATAGATTAAATCTTAAGAAGGATATTAGCTAACCTCTCTACTTTGCCCCCTCTATAGATCTTTGCAATAGAATTGCTACGAAACTTAGAAAATTTACTTTCTAGGATAACATCCTTTATATACCCTTGTTAGCCTTTAGTCTTACCTACTAGTAAGACCTAACAAGAGTAATTACTCTACATCGATTACAGTAGTAATTATTAGTGTAATAGCTTAGTAGCAAGTACTATATACAAGGATATAGAAGGAATTAGTGTAAATCTACATAATCTATCTCTCTATAAATATTTAGCTAATTTAAGTATACTATTGTGGCGCAATTAATCTTAGAGCTCTACTAGTTTTAGTAGAGTAGGCTAAGGAGTAATAAGACACGTTATATTGTATAGCTAACTTAGCTATAGTTAGGGTGCGTTCTCTACAAAATCTAAGACAAAATTAACCTAGCTATAACTGCTAAACTAATAGAGACGCTAGAAATTATCGATTATCTAGCAATCGCTAAGTACGCGCTAGCTACTAACGTTAGAGTACTAGCACGTTAATCTAAGCTATTAACAGTAGGCCTTAGAGCTTTTAAAGAAGACTTTAAGTATTACAAAACTCTTTCTAAGTAATACTAAATTAATTAGTATATATATAATAAGGAGTAGGTAAGCTTGTAGCATATTAGAGTGTTTATATAGTTGTTAGTATTACTATATCTACTACGTATATACTACTTGCTAAATTAGCTACTACAATAGTAGCCCCTTATTATATATATGCTAATTGATTCGATATTGCTTAAAAAGAGTTTTGTAATACTTAAGGTCTTCTTTAAAAGCTCTAAGGCCTACTGTTAACAGCTTAGATTAACGTACTAGTACTCTAACGTTAGTAGCTAGCGCGTACTTAGCGATTGCTAGATAATCGATAATTTCTAGTGTCTCTATTAGTTTAGTAGTTATAGCTAGGTTGATTTTGTCCTAGATTTTATAGGCAACGTATCCTAACTATAGCTAAGTTAGCTATACGGTGTAGTTAGTATTAGTCTTTAGCGTTATTGTCGGATCGCAAAGAGATAGGGTAGCTATCTTAAGTTAATTAAGGTAGGTAAGGTTTGTATAAGTTAAAGCCGTAAGTTAGCTTAGGTGCTGCTTTGCTTTAGCCGATTAATACGCAATAGTAATAATCTACGCTATTAAAACTTTTAAAATAGTACTTAGTAGGTGTATAGCGTAGTAGTAACGCGTTGTAGGTTTTACTATAGAGGTCCTAAGTTTAATTCTTAGTACTCTTAGTCTTGTGTTAGACCTACTATTACTTAGTATAGGTCTTAGAGTTTAATATAAAGTAGTAAGAATCTTAATTATTAGATTTTAATACTAGATTTACTGTATATAAAACTATAATAATTAAATGTAATAAATAGATAATTAAGTAAAATAAGTTAAATTTATTAAGTTAAAAGCTTATTAATTGTTATTATTAATTCTACCTCTAGCCCTACAATCTATCTATATATCTACGCCGCAGCTCTCTTAGCTAAGTCTCTTAAGCTAGTAGTAGGCTAGATCCTTAGTACTCCCTTGTTAAGATACAACTATCTTTGTTATAGTAAGTACGTAGCGTTGTTTATCTCTTTTTATATGTAATCCCTTACTAAAGCTCTATTTTTAGCTTACTATACGTTTAGCGCTACTATATTAGCTCTCTTTGCAAAGGGTTGTAGCGCTATTAAGTTAGTATAGTACTAATAGTGTTTTAGCTAGCGCGTACGCGCTAGCCTCTAGCTAGCACGCTAGTAGGCTTATAAGAAACCTATTACTAAGCGTAAGTAGTAAGAGCGTCGCGTTAAGGCTATATTATAGGACTTTTCTTAGGCTAGAGAAGAAAGCCCTTTATAAAGAAGCCTGCGTAGGTAGTAAGATATACGTATTTTTTCTATTAGAAAGTTACTTATACTTACAAATAGTTATAATAGATAATCTTATAGTAAGAGAGGATTATTTTACTATATATATAGACGCACGTTAGGTTAGAGTTAAAGTACCTGTTATTTGTTCTGCTACAGGTGTTGTTCTATTTTAGTTAGATATACGTTAGCTATAAAGTATACCTCTATTATTATCTATGCTATAGCTCCTTAAATTATTTTCTTAAATTAGTCCCCTTAATTATGTTAAATAGCTAGTAGTAAGATCTAGGCTACGTCTAAGTTTTATAACGCACAATTGGCCTTAATTAGGGCTATCTAGAAATATAAGTATAGGATTACCTACTAAGTTATAGTATTAAAAGTTTTGCTAGGTATAACTTTAAAGCTAGATAAATATACTACTAAGATATTCGAACTCGAGGTATATTTACCTAGTCTAAAACATTATAGACTCTAACAGTACCTAGAAATAGTTAGCCCCTAACCTACAGTATATAATATTATAAACAGGTCTTATAGAATTAGACTGTAAAGGCCTATATAGCTAGCTTATAGAGGTCTACTATAGCTATTTTTAAGAATATAGAATGCTAATACTTTTCCTTTCTATTAATCTAATAGATCGTTATCTTTCTAAACAGCCTACACCTACTAAAAAACTCTAACTCCTAGGCATTACGGCCTTAAACATCGCACATAAATTCGAAAATAGACGTAAAATATCTCTTCTTACGCTTAAAGATATATATAATAATTAGTATCTAGAATTTAACTTTAATCGAGCTAAACGTGTTATACTACGAATTTTAGATTATCGAGTAAATTAGCTAAGACTACTCCTATTTTTAGAGAGGATTTGTAAAGCAAGCCTTAAATCTATATTAGAAAGGGAAATAGCTAAGTATATATTAGATTCTGTTGCATTTAATTATACATAGTATTTGAAATTACTAAGCCTACTTGTAGCTATAGCTTTCTTTCTTGCCTAGACGTTATTAGGATGTAACAACTAGGTAAGTATATAAACTAGTTAAAAGATAGTAAGCTAACCTATAGTAGACACCTAAACTAGAAAGTTACTTAGGGTACTAGGCTTCTATACTACGCCTATACATACAAGAGATTATAGACTTAATACAAGATTTAAAAGGGCTTTATAAAGGGGTGTCTCGTAATTACTAGAGTATCTATTGTCTAGTCTAAATAGCTATCTATCCTAAGAACAAATCTGCTGTTTTCTTTTCCTAACTTTAATTAGGGTTTAGATAAATAAAATTAGTATAAATATCTAATATGTATCTATAGAACTATAGACAAACTTAGGCTCTAGTAGTTCTTATAGTTAAAGTCTATCCTTATATAGCGAAAAACCCTATAGGCTAAAAACAACTAATTAGATAGTAAAGATCGTAGAGAAGTCTATAAATCTTGTAATCTTATTAGTCGTTTTTAGCCTACAGGGTTTTTCGCTGTATAGGGATAGACTTTATTAATAAGTTAACCTTTTTCTACTTTAGTAAGAATAAGTAATATAAATTTTTAACTCCTACTTATTCTAACTCCTAATGTAAAGCCGTTTATAAAGCAAGTTACTAGTATTTTAATATTACTCCTAATATATCTTTACTACTAGGTCCCTTTATAGCTCTCCTAAGTCCCTTGCTACCTCTACTAGATCTCTTGCTCTCTCTAGTACTACCTTAGTATTTAGCTCTAGCGTTAGAGCCTTACCCTTAAGACAACTATATTTTCTCTTACCTTTAACTTTATCTATAGTAGCTTTCTCTTTTATAATATACTCTTTTCGTGCCTTATAGAGGCCCTTATAACTTATTACTTTTGCTTTACCTAGGACTACTAATTTAGTTAATTAGTAAACTAGGTAAGCTACTACTATAAAGATATACTTATTACGAAATTAGTAGCGAGACGCTTATGCGAACGTATTTTTAATATATATAAGATTTAGAGGCTTAAGGATGCTCTTAACATAGAATTTTAAAGGAAGAATAGCTAATTCTAGGTTGTAGGCATTTGTTTAATAGCTATAATATTTAAGTACCTATACTTTTTTCTATTATAGGGGTTATTCTGTTACAAGTAGATGTACGTTAAGTACTATCTTACAAGGAATAGCTACTTTATAGTAGATTTAAGATTTTCAAGGATAAAATAAGGGGATCTATAGTACTATAATTAAAGTAGCTATAGCTAGTAGCTATATATAGGTTGTACTATCGTTGTAATATTTACACCTTTGTTATTACTTTACTAATAAACTTGTAGTATATAATTGCTTTTACCTCGTATAATAAACAAATATTTGTATTATAGTAGATACTAGTAGCAGCGTGTCTAGCGCGTGCTAATTAAGCTATTGTAGTTGCTTGCTTACTATACTATAAAGCTAAAGAACGTGTATAGTACTTGCAGATGTATACTAAACGCTAGAGTTAATCTATACTAATTTAGACGAGGCGATTAGCTCGAGCCCCCCTAGGGAAATAATAGGCGCTAATAGGATTAATCTAGTTCTAGAACTAACTTAACTAAGCGCGCTCTTACTACTATTAGTAGATACAGGCTACTAAGCTAAGTAGTAATGTAAGTGCCTCTCTACGCAATAAGAAACAAGGAGGTCCTAGGATAAGACTTAGGAAATAAATTAGCGCTATATAGCGTTCGCGCGTGTTTTTAAAGTATTTAGGTATAAATAAACTAGCTACTTATTAGGTTACTATAAACTCTATCTTGCAAGGCTAGGTACTACCTAGTAAGGTTTCTAGGAGTGCTACTATACATACGCGCTAAAGCTAAAGACAGTAACTAGTAGTAATATTAAATTAATTACTTTAGGCTAGACCTTTTATTCTACTACGCCTCGTCGCTATATATCGCTATAATCTTACTATAGATATAGGTAAGCTTTTTTAAGCCGTAGTAAAGGCCTACTAGATTAAGAAAGTAATTTTAGAGTCGTACCCTATAGCTAACCTATTATAGTTCCTAAAGGCCCTATACTTAAAATTTACCTCTCTTTAAAGGATTTTATTAAACATCTAATTATATTCCTAAGCCTATTTACTAGTTAAATACTATAACTTAACAAGAGCTTTCTCGTTTTAATATTAGCTTCTCTCCTAAGATAGACTTCTTCTCTAAGTAGTACGCTTCCTAGGGAACTAGCAACTATAATTCTTAAGTAGTCTACAAGAGTTATTTCCTTTACGTACTAACAACAATAGAGATAGACAACCCCTTCTAAATCTCGTACTCTAAAGTGCCTACTAAAGTATACCTAATATTAGGTACTACTTTATTTAGTAGTTTAGAGTGTAGCTTAGCGTAGTATATAGAAAGATATCTAGCCTATAATACGTTAAGTAATATAGTAAGAGTTTTAAACTATATAAATGTTTTAGAAAATATATAGTAGAGGTACAAGTAAACTAAAGATAGTTAGTCCTATACTTTATAGCTTTATTCTAATCTATAGATTAGTAGCGACTCGCTTCTTTCTATAGTCCTACTATTTGCCCCTAGCAGCTATAATATAGACAACTCTTACTACTCTATACTATTTATACTACTAGGTAAGTAGATTACTACTACCTTATATATCCTAGGCAGCGAGAGCTTCTAGTATAAATCTACTAGTCTTATATCTAACTAAGGCGAAGACAGTAACTTAAGCTATAAGCTAAACTACGAAGAATCGTCTAAGAAACCTACCTCTAGGCTTAGTTAGTTAGGTAGCGATTACTCTACTCTCTACAAGTAGCCTAAACATATATATACTTTGTCTCTTCCTAATAGTTGTCGCTGTAGCTAGAAATTTAATTGTCTAGAGTATCTCTACTACTATATTAAAACAAACATTGTATATTACGCTACTAAAAACTATACTTATAAAGTACTTAGTTACCTCTCTACCTATTTGTAGATTAACAACCTTAGGGTTTACTACTAGACCTATCTTAAACAGTATAATGTGCGATGTAGTAAAAAGGAAAAGATAAGCTTAGCAAAATTAGCTAATATCCTTAGGCTAGGAGAGAAGACGTTACTAAAGTAGTTAGAGAAAAATATAACGCAAGAGTAGCAAGAGCTATAGAGATAGTAAAAGCAATAGTAGATTAGGGGAGACGTTATAGTATATAGTTATCTATCTAGTTCTTTTAGTTCTCCCTAGACATTTTAAAGGATCTCCTATAAATTAAGATATAAGCTTAAGTCTAATTCCCTCTACCTCCTTATTAGATTAGAGGTATATAAATAGCTCTCTAATATTAGAATAATTCGGAGAATTATAAGTATATAACTACAATGTAATACTAAACAATAGTAGAGTTAGTATACAATAAAGTCTAGGGCACGTATATAAAGAGATTTCTATAACCTACTATAGAAAAATATAACAGTTTCTTCCTAATCTTTATTACGGATATTTATTACATTACGGATTTAAGTGCCTATCGAAATATACTTTAAATCTAAAAATTAAGAGTCTTATAATCTTACGCTAAACTAAGCATAAAACTAAGTACTAAACTTAGTACTAATATATAAAAAAAAAATATGTTTTTCGAGCTTATCTTTTAGATAAACTTAAAAAACACGGACGGATATACTAAGAATTAAACTTAGGACCTCTGCAGTAAGACTGTAACGCGCTACTATTACGCTATACGCCTATAAGATACTAGTTTAAGAAGTATTAAGGTTAACTTAAGTTATTAACTTAAGCATTAAACTTAAGTATTAAGCTAAGTATTAACTTAAGTATTAACTTAAGTATTAACTTAAGTATTAAGCAAAGCATCTTTAAAAAGTGCTAATCTCCTGCCTTTTAGTAGCCCTTACTTAAGCTAAGTATTAAACTAAGCATTAAGCTAAGCACTAAGCTTACTACTATTAGTAGATATAGGCTACTAAGCTAAGTAGTAATATAAGTGCCTTTCTCTACGCAATAAGAGACAAGGAGCTCTTAGGACGAGACTTAGGTAGTAGATTAGTACTATATAACGTTTGCGCGTGTTTTTAAAGTATTTAGGCACGAATAGACTAGTAGTTACTGTAAACCTATCCTATAAGGCTAAGTACTATCTAGTAAGGTTTCTAGGAGTGCTAACTTGCTCACACGCTAGGGCTAAAGATAGTAACTAGTAGGAATATTAAGTTAATTACTTTAGGCTAGACCTTTAATTCTACTACGCCTCGTTACTATATATCGCGAACAGCTTCTACGTACTATAATTATCGCTATAGACATAGATAAGCTTTTTAAGCTGTAGTAACAGCCTACTATACTAGATTAAGAAAGTAATTTTAGAGTCGTACGTTATAGTTAATCTATTCTATAGTACCTAAAGGCCCTATGCTTAAAGTTTACCTCTCTTTAAAAGATTTTATTAGATATTTAATTATAGTTCTAAGCTTATTATTAAATACTATAGATAAGTAAGAGCTTTCTTATTCTAATATTAGCTCCTTTTCTAAGATAGACTCCTCTAAGTAGAATTAGTGCGCTCCCTAGGAAATTAGTAGCTATAATTCTTAAACATTCTACAAGAGTTATTTCTCTTACGTACTAACAACAATAGAGATAGATAACTCCTTCTAAATCTCGCGCCCCGAAGTGCCTACTAAGGCGTATCTAGTGTCTACTTTACTTAGTAATTTAGAGTATAGCTTAACGTAGTAACTATATAGAAATATACCTAGCCTATAAAGCGCTAAGTAATATAGTAGGGGTTTTAAACTATATAAGCGTCTTAAAAAACATATAGTAGAGATATAGGTAAACTAAAGATAGCTAGTCCTATACTTAGTAGCCTTATTCTACTCTATAGATTAGTAATAACTTGTCTCTTTCTATAGTTCTACTATTTACCCCTAATAGCTACAACATAGATAACCCTTACTACTCTACATAGTTTATACTACTAGGTAAGTAGAGTATTAATACTTTATATAACTTAAGTAGTAAGGGCTCCTAGTACGAATCTACTAGTCTTAGATACGACTAAGGCAAAGACAATAACTTAAGCTACGAGCTAAACTACAAAGAGCTGTCTAAGAAACCTACTCTTAGTTAGTTAGGTAACGACTACTCTACTCTTAATAAGTAGGGTAAATATACGTGTACTTTATCTCTTCCTAGTAGTCGTTGCTATAGCTAGAAATTTAAGCGACTAGAGTATCTCTACTACTATATTAAAACAAACGCTGTATATTACGCTACTAAAGACTATACCTACAAAGTACTTAGCTACTACTCTACCTTTTCGCGGATTAATAACCTTAGGGCTTACTACTAGGCCTATCTTAAACAGCAAAATGTGCAATATAGTAAAAAGAAAAAGATAAGTTTAGTAGAATTAGCTAATATCTTTAGGCTAAGAGAAGAGAAGCTACTAGGATAGCTAAAGAAAATATAATATAGGATTATATAGCAAGGACTATTAAGACGTAAATAGTAATAGGGGGATATTGTAGTATTTAGTTTATCTATCTAGTCCCTTTAGTTCCCTCTAAGTATTTTAAAGGATCTCCTTTAAATCGAGATATAAGCTTAAGTCTAATTCCCTCTACCCCCTATTATTAGGGAATACTTTCCTATATAACCTATTTACGTAAGGGACTAACAGCCTATAATAAGAGGCAAACTTAGCCTAAATAGTCTTTATTAAATCTCTCTCGTTAGAGATTAGGCCCTCTTTAAGCTCTGCTAGTTTGCTACTACTCTTGCAATTCTAATACTTAAACTTAGTTAGGCTAATATCTTTCTCTAGCCTATTATAATAAATGCATATCTAGAATAGTACCTAGAAAAGGGTTTTAAGGGCGTGCATAAATAAGTACTATTTGTTATCTAAGAGTACTCTTATACTACCTAGATAATTAAACTCCTATAGCTATATTAAATAGGATAAAGCCTAAAGTTAGTAAATTTAGCTAGATCTAGTTTGTTAGGTGCTAGAATTTAAGGACGTAGTCTTAATAAATTAAGTATATACCTAGCGAGAGGTTCTAATTATTAAGAAGAGATCTTTTAACGAAAAATATTTTTTAATCTCTTAGAAAAACTTAATTATAGTAGTAAATATATAAAAAACATATTAAAAGAAACTAATTTATAAGTAGTTTTTAAGCCCTATAAAAAGCTATGCAGCTAGCTTAAGCTATATAAGCTGTCCTGCCTCTAGTAGCTATTATCCTTAGGGACTAGAGATCTATATTTAGGATATAGTCTAGTAGGATTATTTTTAAACTACTCTAAAATATAAGGTATACAAAATAGATGTCCTATAGAGTAAGTAAAGTTCTTCTCTAAATACTGTAGATATATACTATATAGTAAGAACACATATTTTTTATTTAACGTATTGCTTATCTTGTATATATCGCATATAGTACTAAAACACTCTAAAGTACTATAAACTTAGGGGTAGTCTTCTTTCTTATAAGTAAACCTGTTTATAACTAATAATAGTAGCTTTATTTTACTACTAATTATAGCCTTGATAATATTATTAATTATAGTTTAAGTTAGTGCGGTTATATAACGCTTAAGAAGATATCGTTAATAGTAGGTCTAAAAATATTAGTAAGTAAATTATTACTAAAACGAGAGCACTATCTACAAAGACCTATATATTTATAAAAGGGAAGGAAGTATACTATATAATAAGGTAATAGTTTATCTTTGTATCTAGAGTATAGAAATATTGTTAGAGTCCTAGGATATAGTGTAGATAAGTTTATACCTATCTATCTTCTTTTAGGCCTTACGGTCGAGGGCATTATTAATATATCTAAGTCTACGTCTAAGGAGATGTATTAAGTATTACTTATATCAATTTTTTTTTATAGAATAATAAAAAAGTGTAGATAAAAAAATAAAAATAACGTTTATTTTTGTAGTACAAATTAAGGCTTTAGGTTAGGGTTTACTTATAGACCTTTAATAGTACTTATATATAATACAACGCTACTATCTTATATAATTACCTGTCTATTCGAGATTTATTAACTAAATCTCGTACTAACGTCTATCTCTAGAGCTAGGAAAACCCCCTATACTAGTAAATTAGCGGGGTACTTTAACTTTAAAGGGATATTAGTCCGCGCATATATAAGATTTCTAAGTTAGATAGTCTTTATAGGCTATATATTAGGGACTCTTAGAAAAACTTCTATCTATTATTCTACGATAAATTACAATTACGTAGATACTATCGCGCCTAGTATATAGAGTAGCAGATCTAACTATAAAATAGAGAACCTTTATTTTAGTAGTACTACAAGGTATATATTATATATAACACGAACTAAGATGTCTTCTTTAACTTAAAGAGCTTTACCCTTAAGCGAGTAAGTTATACTAGCCTTTTAGTTGCTGTAGCGTAGCAAGTAATATTAGCACTATTAACGTAGCTTGGGTTTAGGATAGCTGTATGTGTAATAGATACTATATATTAGATAGTATCTAAGTCTTACTATATTAGTGCGAGCTACTTAGACTTAAGAGCCTAAGGTCGCTACCTAGGGCTATGCCTAGACTAGATAAGATATAGCTATAGCTTAGTAGAGACCTTAAAGGGGAGTAAGTTATAGATAGCCTTCTGCAAGGCTTTAGAACTAGCTTTAGTTTGTTATTGTTTCTGCGTCTACGCTAGCTTCTTAGTAGCTTAATTAGATATTCTAGAGGGCGATATTGTAAGAAGTTAACTACAATTAAATAAAGAAGTTTAAAAGTAAAGTAATAACTTGTGTACGTTTACTAGCGCGTAGGGAGGTAAATTATAAATACTTACTACGACGTAGTAGTGCGCCTAGTGCCTAGTAGTAGCTACGTGTAAACAGAAGGGGGCATTAACCCCTACTAGCTAGCTATACTAAATAGCGCAGGGCAACTACTATAGCATCGCCTAGCTAGCTAACTTACACCTTACGCTAATTACCTTGCGCTAATTACCTTAACGTAAAGTTTAGGCCTTAAAGCCCTAAGTACTGCTAAGCTTGTATCTTTAGGTGCCTACCTACCCTACTATATTTATATCTTCTTGTAGCTTAGAAAAGGCGATAGCTATACTCTTCCTAGAACTCTAGCTTAGCCTAGCTATACTAGCTAGGCTTAAGTTTAAGTCTTACCTATACCAAGCTCTATCTATTATTAGCGCGCTCCTTTACCCTACTACCTATTATATCCACCTTACTACTAATCGCCTAGGGGCTTATCTTAACAAGAGCGCTACCTCGCATAGTAAGATAGATTCTAAAGCAACTATAGGTCTTTAGCTAGTGCCTTTATAAGGTACTATAGCGTATTCTACTAGGTAAGGTAGTAATAATCTTAACGTAAATAGCTATATATAGTAATAGTTGTTCTAGATAGTATATCTCTAATTTCTAGGTGTATTTAGTATATATTATAGTATAATAGATTAACACTAGTAAGTATAAAATAGGATATAAATTAAGATCTTATAAGGGCTATATAGAAAACCTATAAAAGAAGGCGTTAAGCTTATATAGAGTGCAGGTTATTTAATAGGTAAGCCTAGATCTAGGATCTTTATATACGTACCTATTAATCTCTTAAAGTATACGCTTATTAATATTGTTATAAGTAGCGTACTAAACATAGTAGATATAAATAGCTATACGCAGTAAAGTGTTTAAACTTTATTTAAAAGTACTACTATTATACTAAAGGTAAGTCTATATATAGGCTTATTTTGCAATAAATTGCTATAAAGGCCTTATTATTGCAATTCTAGAACTAAGTAATTAAGTTACACTACTAAAGTAATTACCTATTTAGTATTTCTAACTTAAACGATTTTCTAAAGAAAGCTAGTTTACTAGGTTTAAGCCTTAGAGAGTGCACTACTTCTAGATTTAGGGGCTTGCGTAAGCAATATAGGGCGCATAATAGTGTCTAATACTATATAGGGGAAGTAATATATACTAGATCCTAGATTTAGAAGTAAATACATACCTAAAAAGCTCTACTTAATCTTATAGTTAAGGTATAAGAGTAATAGGTATGTACTAGAAGTAGTATACCCTAACTTCTATATTTCCTACTTAAAGAATATCCTTACTCTATACTATAGGCTTCCTACTTAGTCTCTATAAAACTACTATTAATTAACTTAAGCGCTAGAAAGGTGTTTAAAAAGCTATAAACACTTTAGTAGTTTATATTATAGTCTATAAGTATAAGGGCGAAATTTACTATAGATATACTAGAGAGTTTCTACGTTATAGTAGTATTATAGTTAATAATAGAGATAGCACTTTTAGGATTTTCTATATAACTAGTACGCCTAGTATTAGTCTTATATTCTATTATATAGAAGGTTAGAGAGATCCTAGATAAGAGACTATAAGGCTGCTCTTAATGGACCTTGTAGTATAGATTCTAAAAGATAGGTATTTAGAGTTAGAACTACTTTTAAAGGGAGTTAAAATTAAAGTAAGTAAGACTTAGAATTGCTAGGATTAGGTTAGGGGGGGATTAGATATAATAGTAGGCGTAGGCCTACTAAGTAAAGTAGATTAGGATATAGTAGTTTAGAAGTAGATAGTAGTAGTTGCAAAGCCTTTTATAATAGAGACCCTAAATATATAGGCGCTAAAAGATAATTAGTAATTACAAGGAGTATATAAAAAGATAAGTAGTAGGGCTTAGCGCCTAAGCTATAGAATCGTATCGAATATTTATTACTTAAATAGAAGTTTGTATATATTCTATAAAGGCTAGATAACTATAGATATAATAGCTTTAAAAACGCTCTATAGGCATCTTACCTATTAGAACTTACTTGAATCTATACTTTATAATACGACGCTCGCTAGCCTTATACTAAGATTGCTTTATATCTTAAGATCTTATACAAGACTATACACTATTGTAATTATAAGCTAGCTACTCTTTACAAGGCTTATAGTTAGCTACTTCTCTTGAATACTCTACTCTATTAGAGGCTTAAGCCTTTAAGAGAGATTACCTACAAGCTTAATATTAACGTTAATTAATATAACATCTATCCTAGAGGCTAGGAAAACCCCCTGTACTAGAAAATAAGCGAGGTACTTTAACTTTAATCGAGTATCACTCGTTGTATACGTAGAATATTTCTATAGCCTTTATAGATATTGTTCTTAGACTACTTGTATATACCTATGTCCTATCTCTTACTATAAATTATAGTTATACGGCCGCTAATACGCCTAACACGCGATAGCCTTACTTAACACTTAAATAGCACTCCTTTAATTAAGTAACAGTATAAGGCCCCTATAGCTACTAATATGCTTAGAGATATCTTGTTTAACTCTAAGAGCCTTAACTCTAAGTAGTTAAGTCGCCTTAACTTTATAGCTGCTGTAGCGTAGAAGATTATATAACCTTGCTATTTCTAGTTAGTACTTCTATCTAACGCTATTACTACTTTTAACACGCTTTCAATAATTATATATTACTAACGTAATTATTTGCTATAATATATATTTTTTATCTAGTAAGCTCTACCTTCGACTATAAACCTTAAGGCTATACTAACCTTAGTTACTAATTATTACCTTATAAGATAAAGTTCAAGTAGGTTATTAAAAGTATATAAATAATATTCCCCTAATATATTAGCGCTACTAGAGCCCTCTAAGGTAATAGTATTAGCTCTGCCTGCAGTAGCAACTATTATACATAGTTTTTCTTTACTATCTTTTTATCTATTAAATTAGATACTAATAGGCCTTAGTCCTGCGTACTAGCCTCGCTTTTAACTTTACCCTTAATATTACTATCTACTTCTTGTATAGATACTTTACGCTTACGACTACGCTTTACCTTACCTTTCTTAGTAGTAGCTTAATCCTTTACTACGCGTTCTATACAAACCCTTTCTAGGTCCTCTTATTCTATTACCTTTGCTTTCTCTAGAACTAGCAACTACGTTAAACGCCTTACCTTCGCTTTATTATTAATATTATATAAGAGTTAGTTATAGTCTTAAAGAAGGCTTTATTTAGTAAAAGATATTTTAGTAGTACTTACAAGCTTTTATATATGCTTCTATAGACGTTATCTACTTACTTTATTAGATATAGCTATATAGGTATTCTATCTAATTAAGTTAGTTAGCTATATTAAGCCCTCTACTATTATAGGTGTTACGGGTATTAGTAGAGCCTCGATTAAGGAAGATATTACTACTATATTAGCTATAGATACCTCTTGTAAAAAACAATTAATAGCAAGAAACGTATATGTATTTTTCTTATTACAAAGTATAATCTAAGGGAGATTATCTTAAAGAATAATAAATCTTTAACAAGAAAAGTAATACTATAAGGTAAAGAAACTAAGTATTAAGAAAGCGAATATTTTTCTATATAGTAGGTTTTCCTTTATATAGGGGGGGGATATTATACTTATAAAAGCCTTTACTAAGAGAGGATGTTATTGTTATATAGCTATAGAGAAGCCTCTTCTTACCTAAAAGTATATTAACAATTAAATATTCTAGGCTAAGCTTACTATATAATAGACTTAAGAGGCGTAGAAGAGAGTAATTTAGTCTAATAAGGCCTTATTTAGGGTAGGGAGAGAGAAGGTATATATTATACGTAGGCCTAAAGAGAAGTTTCTTATAGCCTATTACGTCCTAAAGTTTAAAGACTACTTAGGTGTCTATATCTAGGCTTGTATAAGTGTTAGATATAACACTGCTAGCTATAACTAGATAGCGTAGAACCGATATATTACTAAAATCCTAAAACTTACTAAGCCTTAACGTAAGGCGAGTATATAGACTAGAGTTAACGCTAGTTTAACTTAATAGAAGAATTAATCGGTTTAGATAACTTAATACAATTAATTAATTTAATAAATTATATTATATTAGTTTTGTGTATATTATATCTAACATTAAATCTAATAATAAGAGGGGATAGCTTAAAGGGACCTCTTTTTATTTAGGAGAGGGAAGATTAGGAATATCTACTCTACCTTATATATTACTTATATCTTGCCTCTTATTTAAACCTTTAAGTAAGGGTATAAGATCTTTTGTATAGGTATATCTAATACTCTCTTATATAGGATAAAGTATTATCTTATATAGCTTATACGATAAAGTAAGCTCTTTACGAGCGAGCAATTAGACTGCTCTAGTAGCTAGCTAACTTACTAGACTTAAATCTAATTAAGAATATATAGAGGCTCCTAAAATATAGAGTTTAGAAGAGGTTCCTAATAATAAAAGAAGACCCTATTTATATAATTAAAGAGGAATAGGAGAGGATAGAGCCTTGTAAGATTTAGAAGTATTGCTTAAATATAAGAGAGTGTTGCGAGGTAGTCCTTAAGGCTTAGGGTAGCTATACACTATACTAAGCCTATTAAGTTTATATATAAAATATACTATATTTGTAATAGATTTAATATAATTCTATAGCCTAAGTAGCTAAGCCTTACACTTATCTCTTTATGCGTATAGCTTGTACTACCTAACTATAATTAAAATTAGAAAATTCTAGAATCTACTATACTTAACTTCTTAAGTAAACTACTCGTCTATAAAATACTTACTATAGTACTATTTCTAAAAGATCCTTTTATAATAGGTATATAGTTTATCTATCTCTAATAAGAAAGAGTAGGTCTTGTAGTAATCCTAATGTTTAGGGTACTACCCTAAATATTCCTAATTAATAATTGTAGCAATACAGCCCTCTTAGACTATAATATTATAAAAGGCGAGGTTACTATAGCTAAAAACGATTTTGTAGTCTATCTTATAGAGAGTAGTAAATATATTATAGCGTAATAGTAGGGTTTCTTTATAGAGTTACGTAAGTTACTATTTATTAAAGTATACTTTTAACTTAAAAGGTCTGCTACTAGTAGAACTAAGTTAACGCCTATTAATTATAAGACTACTAGTAATTAAGCCTATTAGCGTGCTTTTAGGACACTCGATCTAACGTAGTTAATAAATATAATTCCTTAGCTCGTCTAATATAACACTTTGTTTACTAGATAAAAGCTTCTCCTAGACTTCTTCTAGTATTTTACCCTTAACAAATTCTATAAGAATATTTTAGTACCTTCTCTCTTTGTAAGTATCTAGTACCTTTAGTACTAGGATAGAAGTATAGTCGTAGATAAATATTATACTTTCTACTTCTACTATATATAGGTCTAATCTAAGTTTTACTACTATATTTAAGCTAATCTTAATAACCTTTTAACTAGAGTCTCTAGAACTACGTAAGACTACTACCTATGTAATATCCTTACTAGAAGGACGTAGTACGAGGAAAGGTAGGGGGTTTTCTATTACTAAGGTATTCTTGTTAATTAATAGCTTAAGAAGAATGTAGGTATTGTTACTTACTATTAGGGATCGTAGGTAGACTTCTAAAGTAGCAAGGTAGGCGTAATAGGAACCTATAGACCTAGGCTATAAAGCTAAGAGTAGTATAGATAATTAGAGTAGGAAGCACGTAGCGTATAAGTATAAATTTCCTAAGGCTATAGACTACAAGCGAGCGGTTAAAAAGAGCTAGGGTAAAACTACTACCTACTAAGAACCCTAAGTAGGTATCCTAGCTTAAATAAAAGACTAGACACGAGCGTAGAGATATTAATTTAGAGTTCTAGTTTACTATATAGAGATACAGCACGCTATGTAAATCTAGGAAGAGCGTATAAACCTTAGATAGTAATTAGATAAAGATAATAAAGGAAGATTGCGTAAGAATATAGAAGAGAGAAGAGAGGAAAGGTAAAGAACGACGCTAAGCGGAATTACTTTAGGCATATACTATTAGGATAAGCCTTCTAATCTACTTTTATTTCCCCCTATATAGCAATAGTCTACGTGCTAAAATATGTTATAACTATACTGCGCTTAGCCCCTACTAAGCACTAAGCACGTTATATAACTTACTAAGCGATTAATATTATATAACACTAAACGCTATCTTACTATAGTATTTAGCGTAAGTAGAGTACTATAGGTCTAGGAAATAAGTATGCTAAGGCTATCTTTAAAACCCTCCTAAAATTTCCTAAAATAAAGTAATACTCTAACTTTTTAGCTAAATATTAAAGAATACCTGTAGATAGTACTAGAATTTTTAGCTTTTAATAAGCTATTTTAATCCTATTATTATATATAGTTTCTTGCACAACTATAAGTAATATATAAAGAAGCTAGTATTATGCTTTAGTATCTATTAGTATACTTGTCTCGCTTTAACCTAATTAAAGAGTTCTTTATAGAGCTAAAGGCGTTTATCTAGAAGAACTAGAGTATATATAAGGGAGCGCCTAGGTAAGGATTTAAAGTGTTTCTTAGGTAGTATATTAACGTAGTAGGTGTAAGACAAGATAGTGCGAAAGGCTATTTTAAGTATACTAGTATTACTATAGAAGAGCCTTAAAAAAGAACGTATATAACTTACTATTATAGTAGTTCTAAGTAGTAGAAAAACTCTACGAGCTTATACATTACGCGTAGAGAGCTTAGTTAAGGGTTTTAATACTAGTAGAAGACAGCACTTTAATCTATATACTATATACTATAATTAGTATTATTAATTACTAGGCTAACTATAAGTAGGGCGATAGCAAGAGTAAATAGCAAGAGTAAACAGCCTTTACCTACTAACTCTCCTACCTTATATTACCTATTCCTTAGTCTACCTAGTACTACTCTTAACTCTAATCCTTTACTAGAATATCCCTCTATCTACTAGACGCTAATAGCACTCGTGCTAGCTTTATAAGTAATTATCTAATTTAATCTATTATATATATCTACCTACTAGATACCTTTAACGCTCCTCTAACTATACTAAATACTCTTACAGCAGCTCTAGCTATCTAAGGTCTATATTTTCCTATCTTCTAATACTTCCCTTACTAATACTACTACTAGCGTAGCCCTAGAGCATTATACTAATACCTAGTACTAGGATAGTCTTAGTAATACTAGCTTCAGTAATATATACCTCTAGCGTTATTACTAGCGCTTTTAGCTCTATAGAGACTCGAACACTATATAGCTTTTTACTCGTTACACTAAGTCTACTAAAGCTAATAGTATAAGTGTCTACATAAGTATAGTATAGTAGTAGAATTACTCTCCTAATATCGTAGTAGTCTAAGTAATTGTTAATAGGCCCCTAGTACAGACAACCTTATAATATACCTTCTAGGTTTATCTCTTAGACGCAGCCTATAGTATATAGGTAAGTCTGCTATAAGATAATATTGTTATCTAGCTAGCTACTATCTATAGCTATTAAGATAACGAGCACTACCTCTTTAATAGTAAGTAGCCTCTCTTACTACCTCTTTATTTATAGTACTAACCTAACGTAAGGAAACGTCTACTTTAGTCTTTATAAGAACCTCTAAGGTAGTTAATAGCGCCTTATTAACTAGTCGCTGCACATACCTAGCGTTTACTAGTATATATTATCTAATAATCGAGCTCTTCTTCTTACTAAGTATCTTTACTAAAGATAGTTTAAGACTAACTACGTTTAGCTTATAAGTAATAAGGACAATAAGTTAGAGGATTAAGCGTGCAAAGCTACAGCTTACTAACTTCTAGTAGGGAATAATAGATAGTATACTTAGACTTAAGTATAGAGGTGTTAGGCATATAAAATAACTACTGCGCTTGCTGTACACCTCTTAGCCTTAGTGCTTTCTTTTTCCGCCTAGCGTTATAGGTACTTAGAGCTTACTAACTACGATAGATCTACGTTTAAGTAATAGATAGAAAAATAGACAAGAGAAATATAATCGTCCTAAAAGTTTACTAAAGTTCTAGAATAAGAGATGTAGATAGCGCTTACTAGTTATAAGAAATTATTCTCTATCGCTATAGCCCTATTTAGTACACTTGCTACATCTTGTTTCTCTAGTACAATAGTTTATCTAGTAACTACTGTATTTAAGGCACTTGTAGTATCTTATAGGGTATTGCCTTTGTTTAAATCTTATTAGGTATACTACTTCTCCCCCTATCTCTATTATCCTTTAGCTAAGCAGTTTATTAGCGTCCTCTTTTATCGCTAAGTAGATAACTAGCAACCTATATATTTTGTCTAGGTTTAGTTTGCCTAGCTACTTTATTTTAGTAATTGTTACTCCTCTATTCTCTTCCTCGATTATCTTCTAAGCTTCTAGTCTAAGTAATATTTGCGTTTTATCTGTAATCTTTAGTTTGTCTACATAGTCTACTTTAATTAGATACTACTATTTACTTTATAGTTAGCTTCCTAGGAGGTGAGTTTCTATCTATCTATAGTAGCCCCTAGCGAGTCTAGCTTCTTCTTTACTTCTAAAGATAACCCTAACTCGTTAGCTATCCTTTAATAATTGTGATATTCCTTAGACTATAATATTTCTTGTTTCCTTATACGCTACTAGTGCGTTTTAAACTCGTGTTTTTACTTCTGTAGTATTGTAGATATTAAACTTCTCTCTTGTACGTGATAGGTTAAGGTTTATACCTAGGAGCGTTTCCCTACCCTCTCTTAGCGAGGGTAAACCTCTGTCTACTAGTCTAGGTACTCCTGTTATAGTAGTTTTTTCTAATTAAGCTACTACTACGTATGTCTTTAGTTTTTTTAATTCCCCTAGAATCTCTTTTAACTATTCCTTAGCTCGCTTAGCTCTTCTTTTAGCTATACGCGTTTACTCTTCTACTCTTGCAATCTTCTCTATTAGGTCTTTATAGATTTCCTTAACTACTTCTAAGAGGTCCTTTCTCTATACTTTATTTTCTACTTTTATAACTACTAACTATTCTAAGAGCTACCTTAACTAAGTAGTATTATTTACTTCGATCTTGTTTACTAATCTCTAGATATCTAGGGGTACGTTCTCGCTACGCAGTCTTGTATCGTCTTGCTTAGTTTCTACTATAGGTCTTAATCTTATTCTTCTTAGCGCTCCTAGTAGTTTAGTTATAAAGATTTATAGTTTATTCGACTTAGATACTATACGTTTGCGTCGTGTTCGTGTTATTAGTTGCGGCGCTGCTACAATATAGAGGTTATCCCTTCTACCTTTCTCTTCTATAGCCTTACCTCTCTAGCTTACTTTACTAGTTTACTTAATTAGTCGCTGTACTTACCTAAGCTTGTAGAAACTATAGGCCCTCTAAAAAAAAACGCGCAAAAGCTCTTTGTACTAAAATATACTAGCCTAACTAGTACTAGCTCCTAAAAGTTAGGTACTAGTTACGCTAGCCCTAAAGTAAGAATTCTCTAATATAACTATATATTACGAATTATATAAGTATAGCTTAGGTCTTTCTAAAGAAGTACGTATATATATAAGGGATTCTTAGGTAATTTGTAAAACACTAATTAACGAATTGTAGTAATTTGTAGTTAATAAGTTACTTATTAATTACATGTTTAATTATTATAATAGCTATATCTTATTTAGTACTATAGAGCTCTTCTTAATTACACTTAGACTAATATACGTACGTTATACCTATAAATAACTTTAGATTATACATTATAAAACTATACTATAGATATTATAAGTATATCGTTGCTAGTATATCTTGTTATCTAGATTAACCTAGTAAAGGTTATATCTAATTTACTATTCTTTAAAGTTTACTACGTACTTCCTCTTAAAGTACTTACTAAGATCGCCTAGGGTCTAAAATAAGTACGTGCGGTCTTGTACTAGTAAATTTTTATTTCCTAAGTAAGTAAAACACACCCTTAGTCTAGTCTTACTATATATAGACACCTTAGTAGCTTCTAGGGCTGCTTCCTTAGGATCTACTAGAGGAAAATCTTCTGCTTTATATAGAGGCGTGCTAGAGGAACTCGATTTTTAGAGTTAGGGGCAGCGCATTCTCCTTTCCTTAATCCTATAATACTAAGTAACGGCAGCAATAGCTTTATTACGCCTACGCATCTCTTTATCTATAGTAGTGCTAGGCTATAATATAACTAAGTCTACTAGTTCCTTTTACGCTAAAGATATAGCGTTGTAGACTACTTTTGTATTATCTTTAACTCTAGCGCTATTAAGCTACTACTTAACGTTACGCATAGGCTGTTTAAACTCCTATTATACTTTTATATTCTTAAGAAGAGTATATTGCTAACGTTGCCTCTCTTAGGTTATTCTATAGCTAAGGTCCTTAAACTTTAGATACTTTATTAGACGTTTATAGGTACGTTTAAATTGTTCTTACTAATCTAGTAAGGTATAAACGCTTAGGTAATTATTTACTAATATAGATTATTCTAGTGTAAGCTATCGTAGGCAACAAGGATTAACTAAGCGACTTAAGGTACAAGCCGCCCGTATTAGTAACTCTTAGAGTTAAGTACTTTATATAATAGCTTACGTGTCTACTATAATACGTCGTAAGAGGTAGTACTTTAAGAAGGTTGTTATACTAGCATGTCCTATTATAAGGTTCTATATTACCTTACTAACATTCTCTAGAGAATAGGTTAACGTAATATTCTATTTAAGTAGATTATAGAGCCTACTATTCTTATTAAAGGCTTTCCCTCTAGTATACCTTAGTAAGTAAGGGTAGGTAACTTGTGCAAAACCTATAATTTGTCTAAGTAATTTTATCTAAGGTAGTAGAGTAGAGTATAAGAGAGGTTTATTAGGAGACATTATCTAACTGTCCTAAGTCTTAATAGCTTTCTAGAAGAGGAGTATATTGTCGAGTTTTCTATTTAGGCGTAATAGTAACTTATTATAACCTAGCTTAATATAGAGCTTACTTAACTACTATAGTAATGTTAAGTTATATGCTATAAATGCCTAATTATAGAAAAGGACTCTAAGGAGGAATATATAAGGACTAAAGATAAGAGTCTTATTATATATAATCTTAGGGAGAGAGAAGGTATTCCTTATATTTATATTAATAGTGTTACTAAACTAAGGGAGACTTTAATAAGTAGAGTAGAAAGGAATTAAGGACTTACAAATCTTTAACGCTAAGAAACTCCTTCGTAAATTTAAATGTAAATTCTAATAGCACTTAATAAAGCCTACCCTCTAGATCTTACTATAAGGTAACCTAGATGTGCTAATAGTAGAGCCTAAGAAGAGCCTGTAGTTAATTCGCTATAAACCTACTAAGCTATAGATAGAGTTAGGCTTGTATGCGATAGCGTCTATAGATATATTTTTTCTTAGTTGTTACTAGATTTGTTTATAATACAAGAGTTAGATCCTCTATATATATATAGGCCTTATCCTAACCTATCTTTTAAAGACTATGTTTTTTTACTAGCTTTCTTAATACTTAAAGTAGAAGAGTATTATGCTTAGTATATAAATACTAGTAGAAACGTAGCTTACTTATACCTTGTACATGCTATAGTTTAGCTTACTATCTAGCCTAGCACTAGTCGCTCTTTCGTACACTAGCTAGAAAACCTTCTAGTATATCTTAAGCGAGCTAGCGTACTTAGTTCCTTAAAGTTTCTTTCCTTAACATTTCCTTTCTCTTTTACTGTAGCGCTAATTAAGTAGCTAGTTAAAAAAAGTATATAGGGTCTAGATAAAGATAGTTATAAAAGAATAAAGAGTAAGCTTCTTTACAAAAGCCTAACACCTATACTATATTAGTAAGAGTTCTTAGGTGCTGTATCCGAGTTATAAAAAAGTATAAGACTTAAGACTTAAGACTTACTAGTTTTACTAATTTTCTATATAGTTAAGCAGGTAAGTACTACTATCTTTGTAATCTTGTCTTGCGTACTCTTTTTCGTTAAATACTTCTAATTGTTAAAGATAGTAGTTAGGGGAGTACTCTTCGCTAAGACACGCTATATCGTCTATATCTATATCTAGCGTCTTTTCCTTGTAATCTTCCTCTTCTTCGTTAGTATATATATTAGTATTAGATAGGTCTGTCGTAGACTTATTACTATCGTCTATATTAGATTAATTAGAGTCTATATATTTGCTCTCGTCGTTAGAAGTATTATTAGCCTAATAAGGTTAATGTATAGCGTAACAATACTAATAGTAGCGTAGTAGAGTAGAAAGAGTAATAGATAAAGTAGATACAAGTTGTACTGCTAGTTTACACAATAAGATAGATTTTAAAGCAAAGGGTAAATAGAGTAAGCTATAAAAGAGGGAGAGGATATAGCTTAAAAATATATAGCTACTACTACTACTACTTAGGTTGTACGATCTTACCTTCTACTAATATAATAACGGCGATGCTAGCGCTTAGGAGGGCGCGCAAGGTTAAAGGGACTAGAAATAGGTTCTTGTTTTTGCACAGGGACTACCTCGTTTTTAAAGAGATTGTCTAAGGGGAGCTTATTTAAAAAAGGTAATCTAAAAGGCACGTGTGTCTAAACTCTTAGATGCGTTTTAGAGAGGTTTTGCAGCAAGTTAGCAGCTAAAAACAGCGTTACGAACACCCGAATCCGGCAGCTAAAAAGCCGTTAGATTGTTTAAGGTAGTATTTAAATAATAGAGAGTATATTTATAAAGAGTAAAGTACTAAATAAAGGTTTATATAGACTATAAGAATTTTATAAGATTTATAATAAATAAAGACCTATTATAATACTATATAAGATAGTAAGAATACCTATTAATATTTAACTTAGAAATTATATATATAAAAGGGAAAGATAATTAATTTATAGACGCCCTTAGTAGAAGACTAGACTTATAAGAAGAAGTAAACGCTATTAGTATAGTTCTAGATAAGAATAAAGAAAGATACTTAGTCTTAAATATACTTAAAATAGCTATAATACTTAAGAGAAAGAGTAGTATACTAGATAAATAAATTTAGAAAATAATATAAGAAGTATCTAAAGAAATAGAAAAACTAGAGACTTAAGAAAGATTTATATAAGCCTATAGAAGGATATATTTTCTAAAAAAGATATAGAGAGAATTTATATAATAATTCTATAAACTACTAGTATATAGATATTAAAAGATTAACAAAACCTTAGATAGGCTACTATAAGACTACTATATCCTAAAAGTAAGATAGCTAGTAATAGAGGTACTACAAGACTATATAGAATACTATAGAAATAAGTATAGTAGATATATACTATATAGAATACTATAACGAATAGAAGTACTAGAATATCTATAGGGAGTTATTACAATAGACTTTATTACAAAGTTACTTAAGTCTAAAGACTTAATATTAGGAGTTAAGTATAATAGAATTCTAATAATAGTAGATAAACTTATAAAGTATTTGTACTTTAGACAATATAAAGAAAAAAGTAGGATAGAAGTTACTACTTACTAAGCCCTAAGAACTATAATTAGTTAATATAGACTACTAGATAAAATAATTATAGATAGAGATATAAGATTTATATTAAAACTATAAAGAATAATAATAGTATAACTAGGAATTAAGTACGCAATATCTATAGTATACTACCTACAAATAGATAGATAATTAGAATAAATAAATTAGATAGTAGAATAATACTTAAGATACTACCTTAACTATAACTAGAATAATTAGGTATAGTTACTACCTATAGTATAGTTAGTATATAACAGCGTAAAGAATATAGTAATAAGAGTATTACCTTTCTTTATAAACTATAGATTTAACCCTAATATATATAGGATACTAAAAGATATAGAATCTTAGTCTCTAAGAGGAGAAAATTTTACTAATAGACTTAGAGATATATATAATTAACTAAGATAGGACGTAGAATTCCTATATAATTAAATAGCAAAATATTACAACAAGAAGTACTAAGAGAGACTTTAATTTAGAAAGGGAGAAAAAGTATAGTTAGTAAAGAAAAACGTAAAAAGTAAACAACTTAGTTTAAAATTAGATTACGTTAAGATAGGACTATATAAAGTTAAAAAAGAAATTACTCTAGTTATATTTAAATTAAAACTACTAAGTAAAATAAAGATATACCTAACCTTTTATATAGTGCTACTTAAGATAGTACTATAAAATATAGAACTACTAGTATACAAAGTAGATATATATAGAGAATAAGAAGAATAAGAAGTTAAGAAAATCTTAGAATACTAGTTCTATAATAGTAAGAACTACTACTTAGTAAAATAGATAAGTATAAACGAAAAAGGATAACTATAGAAAGATATATAGGAACTAGAGGATAATCTTAATTACTCTAAGAAACTAAAAGAGTTCTAAAATCAAAACCCTCTAGAGCGCCTTATAGTAAACTAAGAAAATTAGCACTACTAATAATAAATAAAGAGATAATAGGAATATCTAACGTAACAAGAGCTAAAGTAGCCTCTACTACGTTCTTAAGGTCTATTTTAGCCTCTAAGGTACAAGACTATTTAGATAATTTAGTATTATTATAAGCCTTTATCTTATAAAGACGCTTAACGTAAAAGTAAAGATCTACTAGCTTATAAAGAGTTAGCTTATACTTAGCTTTAGCCTCTACAAGCTATAATAATAGTATCTCTTAAGCCTAGTTAATAGCTTACCTTATATAATTTAGTAAGAAAAGACTATATAGAAATCGAGTACTTATACTTTATAAGAGAAATACCTAAAAGAGTATACTTATATTAAATATTATGTAATAGGTTACCTAGAGTTAACTTCCTAGTAACCTTATAAGGTTATTAGTAGATTAAAAAGTAATAGTAAAAGTTTATATTGTAATCTATAATAGGCTTGTAATAATAGAATAATTCTTACGATATTAATATTTTGTCGCTCGTAGTTAATAATTAAATTGCTAATACAATCCTAATAATAGATATTACTACTAACTATATACCTAGGTCCCTTAGCTAGCTTTATACTTTGTATTTACTAAGATCGCGAATCGCGAATTTGTTACGTGTCTCTATTGTAGTTAGTTTCTTAGTTAAGTTTATTACCCTATAGGTTATACGTACTTTTATTATCTATAGTAAGGCTAACTAGCTTAAATTAGTTTTCTCTTGTTATAGCTGTAATATATTAGTAAGAATATACTTACTATAGTACTTACTATCCTTTAAGGATATAAGATAAGTAAGCTTTAATTAAGTATAACAAGCGTATAAAAATATTTTAACGTTATTATAAGTAATATAAGTAATAAGAAGAAGTTTATTATAATTAGAATAAGAAGATATAGAGAATAATAAAGAACTAGAAATAAATAAAGAAACTAGACTAATAACTTTAGGCCTAGAGTAGAGAAATAAGAACTTACTTAGAAGAGGAGATAGTGTTATAGCTATAACAAAAGAAAACTAACTTAAACTAATTAGCTATACTATAGATAATAATAGCGTATATAACCTATAAGGTAATAAACTTAACTAGGAGACTAACTATAATAGGGACACGTAATAAATTTATAATTTATAATCTTAGTAAGTATAAAGTATAAAGCTAAGTATATAATAAATTTGTAATTTATAATCTTAGTAAATACAAAGTATAAAGCTAGCTAAGAAACCTAGGTATATAGTTAGTAGTAATATATATTATTAAGATAGTATTAGTAATCTAATCTTTAACCTAGAATACTAATACTTAATATTGTATACATAAATTAACTATTATTTATAGTTATTACTAATTATAATATAAACTTTTGTTATTACTTCTTAATCTACTAATACCTAAAAGGTTATTAAGAAGTCGACCCTAGTATACCTATTACACGCTACTTATCTCTTTAGTTAGGCTACTACGTTTAAACCTAACTAAGATCTATTCTTACTACTTTCTCCTATCTAGCTCTATATAAAGTAATACGTCTTTTATAATACTATTATAATATAGTTACTTAGGTTAACTTCTTAGTAACCTAATTAGTTATTAGTAGATTAAGAGTTAATAGTAAAAGTTTGTATTATAATTAGTAATAGGCTATAAATAATAAGATAATTATTGTAATATTAAGTATTACTATTTGTAGTTAATAATTAAATTACTAATACTATTCTAATAATACGTATTCTATTAACTATATACTTATACTATTATAGGGTTATATACCTAATATAGATCTAGGGCCTAAGAGCTTATTAGTCTTAGAGAACTTAGACTTTATTAGCTAAACTAACTCTAAATATTATTTATACTCTTATAGATTATATCCTATAACCTAAAAGCTTATTAGCTACGCTCTTTCCTTACCTCTCTTCTTTAATAGTTTACCTCCTTATAAGCTCTTAGTACTTGTATTTTCCTAGTAACTACCTACCTCCTTTTTTTTACTATTCCTTTCTTTATAATACTCTACTATATACCTCCCTTCTTATATAGAGCTTAGTCTTATTAAGCTACTATACTTAATTAAGAGCTTCTAGCCTAAAGAGAGAGTAAAACCTACTTTAACCTATAAACCTCTTTTTTATTTTATTAGTAGTAAGGTACTTAAACTCTTAGATCTAAAATAATTTAGATTTATAATTTAGCCTTACCTTATAAATAGTCTAGTATCTAGCGCTAACTATATATATAGTTAGAGAATAACTTAGGCCTTCTAGCTAAAATATTAATATTAATAAAAGAGAATAAAGATATTAAGTCCTTAAGAGCTTTCTTCCTCTTAAATAACTTATAGCCCTTTAGGTATTAGTTACTATATATTGTCTATAAACTACTAATCTAACTCTAGCTATAGCTATAACCTACCTAGGCTTACTCTAAGGGAACGCTAGCCTTATTAGCGCTATTACTTAATATAAAGCTTAAGTTACGCTACCTCTATTTCTTTATATTAGTAATTATTTTTATTTTAGAGCGTCTATAGCTTAAGACTTTAAAAATACTACTCTTATCTTCTACTTATAATACCTTTCTCCTAAGGGCTCTAGATCTAATATCTAAGAAGTTATTTATAGAGTATTTACGTAGTTTCTAGGTTATTTAATAAAATTTTTATATAGACGTATTATATAGCTTATAGTAGTAGCTACTTATCTTTTTACTATTTCTTTTTATATACGTTTTATAAGCTATAGTAGTTTTTACCTTTCTATAATAGTTCTTTTAATTAATATATCTTTACTTACTAAATTCTTCTCTTATTTATTAATTTTTAATAGCTAGCTCTTTTCTTATATATATATATTTATTAGTTAAGCTAGCGTAAAGCCCTTAAGCTCTATATTTAAACGTCTTTACTAGTAGTTAAGCTCTTATAGTTATTTACTCCTATAATTTTTAGTAAAGTTATAAATACTCTTTAAGAGTATACTTAAACTTTATTTCCTTATTTTTTATTCTATTTTCTTCTTCTTTTCTTTAAGCTTATCTTAGCTACTCTATACTCTTTTACTAGTTTCTTAGCTCTATTCTCTTATTTACTTTCTACTTTAATTATTATAGCTACTCTTAACTTCTAACCTAAGTCTTATATAGCTAGCTAGCTTAGCTAAAGTAACTATAGTAGTAATAATCCTTCTTAGCTACTTTATAACTTAGGTAGACTACTTTTAGGTTACTATTAAACTAAAAGTAGAGCTTCTTACTCTATTTCTATAATATATTGTTTTTAGTATAAAAGTAAGTATCTATCCTTTTTACTTATAGGCTCTTAGGTCTTACTAACTACGCTTTTCTCTTAGTTATTACTTATTTCTTTAACTACTCTCTCTTACTTAACTTACTTTATAACCTTTTTAACTAAGCTCTTAATATCTTTAAAGAGTATAACTTTAGCTAGCTTCTTTCTTTTATCTAAGAGTTTATATATACTTACTATAATAAGCGTAAGAATAGAGCTTACTAGTAGAATAGTCTCTACAATATTTATTCCTACAACCCTAATAGCTTTTTCTATACTTCTAATAGCTCTTAGTCTCTCTTCTACTAGCTATACTATTAGGCGCGCTATTATAAAAGTTAAGAGATACCTACTTAAGACTCTTTAGCTACTTAGGCTACGTACTTATAAGATCTTTCTTTAATTAATAATCCTTAAGAGATATAGGCCTATTATAAAGCTATAGTCTACGTAAGTTAGTATACTTAGAAGACTATTAGCTCTTATAGAGCTTTACTACTAGGGCTACTACTACTAGGCTCTAATAGGGCTATAGCTTATAGTTCTAAAGAAAAGAGTAATTGTAGCTATACTACCTATATTTATAGTAGTATTAGATACTCTATTTTCTTTAATAATAAAGGTATTATCTACCTTAATAGCTCTTATATTTATTATTATATTTAAGGCTATAATTATAGGTTAAGTAAGTCTTTAACTCTATTTTTTTTTTTACTTAATCTTATCCTAATAGTCTTTTAGAGCTTAGCTAACGCGTTTTTAGTAGTCTAGTAGCTAAACGCAAGTAAGTACTTTCTTAAGTTAAAAGTTTTACTAAGAGTTACTACTATATTACTAAGCTCTTTAAGTAAGAGTATACTTACACTAATACTTTTATTCTTATAGCTACTTAGTCTTCTAGCTACTCTATTACTACGCCCTTTACGCGCAATACTATAGTA